>CAMOHE010043826.1:45238-57485 GCA_946598075.1 Artocarpus hirsutus | reverse complement strand
CATTAGATTTATTATTATTATTATTATTATTTGCTATGAAAGGATACGTGGGAAAGAAAGAGTGAGAAAGTGAAAATGACAAGTACTACTCTCATCATATGATCATGTTGAATTCACATATAGTTTTTCGTCTAAAAACTTGACAGAGTTATCAATTTGACCAGCATTGCAACAGAATTCAAAGTTGAAGGGGTAATTTGCCAAGACTTTAACTTGAGGGGCCAATTTGCAAACACACATAATTTAAGGGGGACTGACGTAAGAAAGCCCAAGGAAAAAACTGTATGTAAACAAAATATAAGAAGCGTTTAATTTTCCTGAAAAATGGAAAATGTCAACAGCTTTCGAGTCTTGAAAATAAAGTAAGTAGTTAATTTGAAACCCTGAACCCTAACCCCAGAACTCTCTGCATCGTTTCACCACCACCACTTTGAAGACGGCCATGGCGGAGCTAAAGCTCTCGGAGAGCCGAGATCTGACCCGAATAGAGCGCATTGGCGCTCACTCTCACATCCGCGGCCTCGGCCTCGACTCTGCCCTCGAGCCCCGCGCTGTCTCCGAAGGCATGGTCGGCCAGACGGCCGCTCGGAAGGCCGCCGGTGTCATTCTCCAGATGATCAAGGAAGGTAAAATCGCCGGCCGTGCCATCCTCCTGGCGGGCCAGCCCGGCACCGGCAAAACCGCCATTGCCATGGGCATGGCGAAGTCCCTCGGCTTGGAGACCCCGTTCGCCATGATCGCCGGTAGCGAGCTCTTCTCCCTTGAGATGTCGAAGACCGAAGCCCTTATGCAGGCGTTTCGGAAGGCCATTGGAGTGAGAATAAAGGAAGAGACGGAAATTATTGAGGGCGAGGTCGTGGAGGTTCAAATTGACCGTCCGGCAGTGGCCGGAGCGGCCTCAAAGACGGGGAAGCTGACTTTGAAGACGACGGAGATGGAGACGGTTTACGATTTGGGGGCGAAGATGATCGAGGCCTTGGGGAAGGAGAAGGTGCAGAGCGGAGACGTGATAGCAATCGACAAAGCTTCTGGAAAGATCACGAAGCTTGGGAGGTCGTTCTCGAGGTCTAGGGACTACGATGCCATGGGACCGCAGACGAAGTTCGTGCAGTGCCCGGACGGGGAGTTGCAGAAGCGGAAGGAGGTCGTCCACTGCGTCACGCTTCATGAGATTGATGTTATCAATAGCAGGTATTTCCTTTTTTTTCTTTTTAAGTTACATTTTGCTGTTAGTAACTAAAGGGCTAAAGTTATACGATATTAACTTTCGTTGATAATGATGTTGCTTGTAAGTTTTGTCATAGTGGCTACTGATTGATATTTGAATTTATATGGCTTCTTCTTAAGGCCTTAAGCAACGGTTTTGTGTGAATGTCTTAATCCATTTACTTGAAGTTTGGAAGCTGAGAAAATGTGAAAATTTGGATGAGAAAATCTAAAGGACTGGGGGAGACTTTTGCGAGAATGTCGGAGATGTTTTTGGAGTTAAAAAAGCTCGAATGAATTCTCTGTTCTTTAAGAATCAATTTACATATTAGATTTGATAGTACATTTCTAGCTCCATAATGTTTGCCGTTTACGATACCAGATTACTAACAAATTACAGATGTAAGAACTAAGTACTACTACTAACTATATATTAGCTCTAGAATAGTCTTCTGCTTCAACACATTTAAATTCTGTGGCCTTGTAGGATATTTGTCTTGGAAGCTGCTACATAGAATGTTGAGGTTATGAGTGTAGGATGTTTAATTTTATCTGCACAATGGTTATCCATGGCAAAAATCCCATCAGGGGAAGATGTTGTAACTTCTCAACCATAATGGCAATTTCTTTTTCCCTTACCGACTGAAATGATTGGACTCTTCTGCGGCTTAAAGATGATGATCATAGATTCTCCTAGCTTGTTTCCAATACTCACAACAAGGAGAAAAAGCAATGTCTTTTTATGGGGCCGTTCTTTTCACTAATTGCTTCAAGAGAGAGATGAGGGAACTGGCCCAGCTGGTGAATGTTTCTGATAACCTGAAACCTTGGCAGGGAGGATGGTTACTTGATTACTTCACCATGTGGTCTACCTTTTTTTTTTTTTTTTCCTCTCTTGCCAAGTCATTATGTGGTGATTGGTAGTTGTTTTGTGTGAGCATGAGAAGAGAGAGGGATCAGTAGGAAGATGACAGAGAGAAAGAAGGTGTGGGTTTTGCAAAAGCTGTCGCCACAAATTTTGGAAAGAAGGAATTATCTATTTCCATCTTAGCCTTCCCAATAGGAAATTTTGAAGTTTTTCTGGGCTTTTGTTACTACATTATTCATATATAGCTCATGCACAGTACACCATTTTAACACATAGTTGACATTGGAGGAAAAATGCGCATTTATCTGATGGTTTCTTACTATATTGGTCTGCTGCAACTAATCGATAGAGGTTATCAAAGTTTAATAAATTTGATGTGATTTTATGTTGAATTTATGTGCATAGCTGTTATCAATAGCAAGAACTCTTATTGTTTCATTGAAATTCTTTGTTTATGGGGAGCCTAGGACTTTTTTTTTTTTTTTTTGGATAGTTTCTTTTGTTGTATTCTGCATGTTTTTTTTGGTGGCTTCAGTTGTTTGAATTTTGAGTTCATACTATCTGCTTAATGGCTCAAGGTAAGGTTTTGTGTGAAACATCTTGGACCATTTAAACCTTTAGACCTTGTACTTCATCTGGGAGTTGGTAATTAGGATATCCTATTTATATGCTTATGGTTAGCTACCATGTTGTAGGATCTCATTTAATGTGGATTTTTCTTATTTTTAGCTTTTTTGCATTTCTCATCAATCTACAGTTAGGATGGGTGTTTTTGTCCCTGCTGGTCATCATTTCAGCACTCTATATGCTTAATATCTCTACTTACACTGCTTAAATCTGATGAATTTCATTCATTATTTGTAGGATTTATTTTTTTGAAATGCATAATAGTTGCCATAATATTGCTAATACATATGTAAAATGAAGCAATTTGAGGGACAATACAATTAAACAAATGTGTAAGAGCAAATATAATTTTCTGCCTATACCTGAGGTTCAATGCTTTTAACACCATGAAGTTGAGCAAGATTATGTTTTTGAAAAGTGAGATCTGCCAGTTGAAGGCCCTGTACTTGATTAGATGGGGGAAAAAATTTACGATCTTTCTTTCCTCTGTATTACTCGTACATTTCTATGAATTTTCCGCATCCCTAAATTTTTTGTATGAACCTTGCTTCTGTTTGAGTTCCTTTCTCCCCATGTGTTTTATCTCTAAACTTGCTGTTTACTTTGTTCCCATGTGATTCTCTCATTATTATCATCTGTTAATTTCAGAACACAGGGATTTCTGGCCCTCTTTACTGGCGATACTGGTGAAATCCGTGCAGAAGTGAGGGAACAGATTGACACAAAGGTAGCTGAATGGAGGGAGGAAGGAAAAGCAGAGATTGTGCCAGGTGTCCTGTTTATCGACGAGGTGCATATGCTTGACATTGAATGCTTTTCGTTTCTAAACCGCGCATTGGAGAATGAGATGGCTCCTATATTAGTTGTTGCCACCAACAGGGGAATCACTACAATCCGAGGCACAAATTACAAATCCCCTCATGGGATCCCAATTGATCTCCTTGATCGACTACTCATCATCTCCACTCAACCTTACACGGAGGACGAAATTCGCCAGATTCTGGACATAAGATGCCAAGAGGAAGAAGTGGAGATGTCTGAAGAGGCAAAAATTTTGTTAACTAAGATTGGAGTAGATACATCCTTGAGATATGCCATCAATCTCATTACATCTGGTGCATTGGCATGCCAAAAGCGAAAGGGGAAGGTTGTGGAAATGGAAGACATTAACCGAGTTTACCATCTGTTTTTGGATGTGAAGAGATCGACCCAGTATTTAATGGAGTATCAGAGTCAGTATATGTTCAACGAAGATGGCAATGAAGACGATGCCACTGCCATGCAGTCTTGAGAGTTCCTTCTGACTTGAAATCGATGAGTGGTTATTCATGTAATTTTCTTGCTGATTGGAGGCATCAGAGGGTAAATTCGGTCTTGGTACTTGTTTTGATTTAAGAGTTTGGGTTACATAGCTTTTGTAGTTTCCGGTTTGGGTTACATAGCTTTTGTAGTTTCCGGTGTTTTATGGATGAATTGCAGTCCTTTTGCATAGTGAAGCTGCAGTACATTGTTTCTTTGAAAGCTCTAGTATGATGAAGTTCCATCGGGCTCCTTTGTTTCCTCAGGTAATCACATTCTCTTTTATCTAAAAGGTTCTCTTATTTCGTTGTGGAGGGACTATCGCCCTTGTGTGTTTACAGTGTTTGCAACATAACTATTTGCCCTTTAGCTAATTTTGAGTTGATTTTGTTATAATTTCAAATCAGTTTAAATTGATAGTTCGAATCAACTATCCAAACGTATTTTTAACCTCTTTGCTGTATAGGGAGGATGGCATTGACAGTATTGATTGCATTGGGGTTGTGCTACTAAATTCGTTAGCTTTGCACTTCATAAGGGTACATTTGCCTGTCAATGGAGGGGTCTGGATCCTAAACGTATGAAAACAGGATTCGATTGTCGAGACATGTGTGTATTTATTTTAATAGACTTTCCAAAGCATCTTCCAGAATCCCCTTTAACTCGTACAACTAATCTCACTTTCAAACTAATGTCCGACTTGAAAACAAATTCATACAGCAAGAGAACGGCATGCAAACAAAAAAAGATTATATTAATAGTTGTTATTTCCTTCTCTGGGTGTTACAAAAAGCTTTGGAAGTTCGTCTACAAAATCTACTACTTGTTGATTCACAAAAAGCTTTGGAAGTTCGTCTACAAACTCTAGTACTCGTTAATTCACATGAAACTGTGGTCGTCTATGGTGAGAATGTTTTAACTCCACTAGATCTCAATCCAATGGTGAAAAACAATTGAGCTTATGATAACGTAAATAAGCTTACACACTTGTTTATTTTTTATTTACATAAAATTTATTAAAAATAATAAATTCTAACCAAATAAATCTCAACCATTGAATTCTTTGTAGCTTTTGATCTCAGCTCTTTGTTCAAACCAAATGCAAACCCTAACTAAGTACAAGTTTGAGGACCTTCTCCAATGGTTGTTGCCGCGGGCAGCCTCAGACTTTGTCAAGACCCGCCTTATCGGATCATAACTAAACATTCCCTTATTCTTTAAAAATTTTTAAAACATGAAAAATGAGCCCTTTAATAAAAATAAACAACTTTTAAGTTTATAGTAGTACAATCTATTAGACTATAATTTTATACAAAAAGGTCCACTTCATTTACTTAATTAACATTACATATCATAACTTGTCCAACATATATATATATATATGTATATATTAGTATTACATGTTCAGAAATACTTAAAACACAATGGAAACTCTAATGCAGCAGCATCTATACCCTTAATTCACACTCGCCCATCCACCATTGTCAGCGCCATAATGATACTATTTTGGCCTCTTGGCTAGATTCTTTACAACATGAAATAACTAAGTGAGATATTACTCAATAAGTCCAAACATAGCCCACAAAATGATTTTTCTACTTACATGCATGATCCAATTATGCTCATTTATGAACTTTTGTTATGACGTAACTTAACTTAGCTAGGGCCCAAGTGTTTGTACTAGAAGTGCATAATGGTCATCGTAAGACCGAGACCGTATCATAACTTAGAACTCTTCTTGTGTTGGGAGGTAAGTACAACACTTCCTTATGTTTTTTTATGCAGCATTTACCTGTACTTTAGATTATGGTGTTATACTATTCATGATGCTCAACTAACTTAGAATGGATGTATTCTCAACGTATTTGAGTATTCAGTACCATAATACTTTCTTTAAAAAAAACTGTTGTTATCCACACTGTAGGTGAGATTTGGAACTTACCTATTGCACCGTGCTTAATTTATTTTGTCTGTCCCCTTCAATATTCGCCTATGTGTCCTATTTGGACAATTTTTTGTCATTAGCGATCTTACTTAATATCGACCCACCCACATGTCGATAGTTAAACGTAAACACTAATTATCAAATTTGGTTATTAGTCGGTTTTTTAGAAGCGTAGGCATATTGGAACTTATTTGCTTATCTACCAATGCTTTTCCATCACCCACGGAGCTAGGGTGAAATTCTCACTAAGGGCCTTGCTCTAATTTGAATATTTTGGGGTCCGTTCGGCCTTCTTTGCAAAAAAATGACATTTTTGTCCTCAACGGGTCCTTCAAACTTTTCAAGCCTACTTTTGTTATAAAAACTTACATTTTTTTGTTTTTTAAATGACAATGAAAACGATGCGATGGTGCCCATTTTGCAGTAAAAACCCGTTTTGACTGAACTTTTGAGATTTTAACCTGATTTGTAAAAGTTTTGACGATTTTGTCCCCGATTTCAAAATTAACAATGTTATATCATTGGGTTCGAAATTTTTTCCAACAGATTATGCACTTTCCAAACTTTCTAAATCCAATTCCATTAATTAAAAATTTTTTTCTTTTCTTTTTTCCCTAAATAAAAATTTTGTGATTAAAACTTCTAAAATTCATAACTCATGAACCGTGTAGAATTTTCGTGAACCATCTATTTAACCATTTCAATGAGTTCTACAACTTTGATGTTTTAACTTTCTTGAATTTCGATTGCATAGTGGGGTTTCTAGCCATTTTTCAAAATTGCCCCTAAAATAAAAACTTTACAATTTTACCCTTAAAGATTTTGCAAACTTTTGTTCATAAAAATTGCCGCTCTCACTATATCAGGTAGAACCAACATTTTTCCCAAAAATTCAATTGCCTTAAAATCCATCAAAACCATTAGTTTCATTGAAACAACCCAAAATTGCTTTTTAACTAAGTTTTTCAAACTTAGGGTTTTTAAGCATGTATACCCTAGTTTCCACACAACTCACATCACCATAGGGCACAAAATAAATCACATAAACATATCATAATATGTCTTAAACATGCTATAGTCTTGATTTAGTTATTACTTAACAAACTACCAAACAAAAACATAATTTTCTTAGTGTAAAATTTAGGGTTTACTTAAAGTTTCCCCTACTAAAACTTGATCTTGGCAATATCCCTTGACAAGTACCATGTAAAATCTTTGATCAAAAACCCTTCCAAAACCAAAAGATAAGCTCTAAAAAATGGAGAAAAGTTAGGGTTTACCCTGAATAAAAACTTGTTTAACTTGATTTTTGATATTGAACTTGCTTGAAAGTTATTTGTTTAATAAAAATTGGAAGAAAATTTTGGGGAATGGGTTTTGGGCCTTGGGGTTTGGTTGAGGGAGGAAATGAGGATTTTTCCAAGTTGTCCAAATTTTGGCAACTTTTTCATTTTTTTTAAGTCATCTTTTGGGCTTTTTGCAAACTTCTCACACTTTTGGGGCAAAATTGAATTAGAAATTCTTGTCCCACCACCAAGCTTTATCGTGTGTCTCCATAAGATAGGTGGCAAAATTTCATCGTCTTATGTAAAAGTAAGTGGATCCCATAACCTTTTTACACTGTATAAACTTACACTACATTATATTTTTCCTATATTATCAGTGTAGAATTAAATAGATAATATCTTTAACAGTTTAAAATTACACTAACTTACTTTTTCCCTGTACCGGTTATCCCTCATCACGATATTTCATATATCTATATTTGTACTTTGTTAGTACCATTTTACTGTATTGTGTACTCCTTTTACCAATGTGTGTCTTTTTACAATATATTCATCAACTGATGAATTATCAACACAAAAATCTTTTACCATTTTTTCTGGTTGGCAACTGACTATTTTTATACCGCTTGGACTATGGCACGATTATTTACTTTAATTAGCATTTATATTTTTGTTTACTAATTCATACCATAAATTTATATTTATTGTGATATAATTCTATGTCGAGAATATTTTACAAATTTTTGTATAATCATATTCACAAAATTTATATATTAAAAATAGTCCAAATTATGCATAATTTACATCTATATTTACATCTATAATTTATATTAATATTATCTGTAAATATTTTATTTTATCCTAATTTTATAAAATATAATTTTTTGTAAAAAATTCATTGTCTAAATCCAAATAAATTTTAGATTCAGATAAATGAATTTTTCGAGTATTATAGACTTGATCCTCGGAGCTGAGAGCTTAGACTGTCATCTTCAAGCTTGCCTCAGTACACGATGTTAAGAGCTTTCTCTTCTTGCTCCGAAACCCTGTTCTCCAGCAAATCTCGTTGGAATCTCATTGTTTTTGTGCCCGCGAAGCTCACGGTTGGAATCTCACCCAAACCAAAGCAAACATTGTAACATAAACATATGAATTTATTCCCACTCTTTTATCAATTTCTCAGATAATCTCAAAATGTTAGAATCTTCGTCGATGTAGAATACCAATTGTAAAATGCTAACTAACAAATCTGGGAAAATGATAGAAGCGAGAGAAGAAAGACGAAATCCACCAAATACATTTCACTTTAAAAAAAATTTATTCTCTCTGATTTTTTTTTTCAATCGAAAAATTACCTTATATACAAATTGTTCTGCAAAACACATCCCTCACAATATTAAAAAATAAATAATTCAAAAACCCAGATCTCGTTTATGAAATCAGCGTCTTATCATATCGGAAGGAGAGACCAAGGACGCCGAGGCGAAACGGCTCCTGAAGGTAATGAAACCATTGAGTTCCTTGCATCGTCGATTAGAACGATACCAACCAAGATCTAAAGGCTGGGGTTTCAATGAGGGACGAGGGTGCCATGGGGAAGAGATTGAAGGACGCAATGGCAGCGAAGGGGAAGCCGTAGTCCAGAAAATTGTGAGAGTGATCTGTTTGTGATTTCGCCGGCGGCTGGCAAAGGAGACAGTGAAGAAGATGGAGGTGAAGAAGAGGAAGGAAAAGACAGATTTAGGTTTTAAATTGTTTTCAGAACAAATGCTGTGTAGGAGGTCTAGATTGTGATCCAATGACCTGAGCAAAATGCTCCACCGGTGGAGAATAATGGCATTCTCCACCGTAGTTTTTCTCAAACTTTATATCCAAGGACAACTCTTTTTTTTTTCTTCTTTTTCATCTCTACTAAGAACTTTTTTTTAATTGAATTTGTAGATATTTGCACAACAATACTAATCTTATAAGGTGTTTGGCATAGTAGTTAAAATTATTAGTTACAATTGTAAACACTATAGCTTATAGAACTTTACACTATAGCAACTTTTTTGCTTTTATTGCAGTATATGAAAGTTTTACGTTGTTTTTAACCGAAAAGTTAGTTAGAACCAACTAACGCCAAACAGGTTATTAGTTTATATTCTTTTAATTTTATCCCATTTTATTGGATATCCCCAAGGAGATAACAATTTAAAAACTTACTTTTCTATACTGTTTAGAAACATTAATTTTTAATATTATTCTTTTGTTATTTGCTCAAATGGTCATCAATACATGTTTTCTAAATTTGACCTATGATGTTCTGTTTTAGATGTCTACCTATGTTGAGATTTCTAAAACTTACAAATTGACTTACGAAATTGTCTGTCTTTTAATAAAATATATCATAAAAATAGCTCATAAATGCCATATTTTTAGACACAATTTTTATTTATGCTACAAAATATGAAAAGTTTTTATATTAAAAACTTTGTGCATGTCCATCTCGATAAAGGTATCAAATGGGCCATGCCTAGTCAGGTTGGCCCTTTATAGTAGAGGGCCACGCTTGAAGGAAACCTTCAAGCCTAGTCCTAGCCCAAGCCCTAGCACTTGAAGGAGGAATTTTTATAAATGCAATCTTTTAATATTTAATTTTTATAAACAACACATATGTTCATTTGTAGCACAACTTAACATGTAATATAAATGATGATGTGACATAAAATTTTCTAAATGTAACATAAATAGACACAACTTTTAAGAGTGTGGCATAACGTAATTTTCTCCCTTTTTGAAGGGCCATGTAAGGCCAGGTCCAAACCCTATAGTTTTAAATTTCAAATATTTTTAATAAGTTTTAATAAAAATTAATAAGCATAGAACTATGGGACTACTGAGTGTAAAAAAAGACATTAAATATTATATAGAATATTGAAAAAAATAAATTCTTATCTCTTTAATATGTAACTAATGTAGGTGTATATTTTAACCTCGTAATATATGTACAAACGTAATAAATATGGTTGGAAATCAAAAATTACACAACTAAGTGTTTACCTTTGCGATTGGTAGACTCGTATTTCCCTTAAAGTTTGAAATTTCAAACCTTAAGGAAGGCGAAATAGGTGTACTTTTTAAAAAAACTAAAGGACCAAGGCTTGAAGGGTTTGGAATATAAAAATTACATTGTCGATGTAGCCCCCTTGTGAGCCAACCATTGATGACCCAACCCCAGTAGAGTACTTTGATAATAGTGTTGACACTTTGTTGTTTTTTTTTTTTTTTAATTTTTAGTTATATAGTTTTATTTACTATTTAGTATTTATTAGTTTTAAGTTAAATAGGTTGTTAGTTCTTATATACTATTTATTAGTTTTAAGTTAAATTTTGTTGAAATGTGTTTGATAGTTTTGTTAGTTTTGATTTTAATTAGTTTTTAGTGTTATTGCTAGTTCTAAACTTAGTATTATTTAGCTTTAGTTGCAAGAGTTTTATTGTTAAGAAAGAAAGAGACGGTGAAGGCGACGGCTTACTTACAGGTTTGGGTCGATGGTGGGAAGGGATGTGGCGTGGGGTTGGTCGACGGTGAATTGGATCAACGGTGGTAGCAACGACAGTGTTGCAAGGGTAGAGTGAAAAAAAAGGGGTCTAAAATTTCAAAATATTAAGGAATGGACAGTCTAACGAGGGCTTACATTGGAGTGGAAGGCTAAAACTACATCCTTTTAGCCCCACATTACACAACAGTTTTTTAGAGAAACCATCGTGTAAGGCACTCTTTCACAATGGTTTATGTGGAAAACCATTGTGTAAGGTTGTATTTCACAACGATTTTTCTAAAAAAACCGTCGTGAAAAATTGGTCAAAACCACGATGCTTCAAACCATTTTTCTCATCTACCTAGGTGGCCAGCCTATGTGTTATACATCCAATGGCCCAAAGTTTTTGCTTTTTGCTATTTTATCATAAAAATAACTAAATATAAATACATCTCTTAGCTTTAAAAATAAGAAAAGCCTACATTGAGATAAAATTGACTTAAATTTGTTTATAAATGCTTATTTCTACCTTTTTTTATTAGGTTTTTCAACACATGTCCATTCTACTTCTTCACAAAAGCAAGTGGGAAATGTCATCGTCAATGTCATCAATCTCTTCAACTGATAACAATCCCTTTGTGAATAAAGGGATGTCTGTGCAATCTTCGACTACTTCTTCACCATCAATAATTACTCTTGGCTTCATTCGGATGATTAAGCACAACTTTAAATCTTCAAGATCTATTGTATAAAATCTTGGATTGCTTATGATACCATAATGAAGGGATCGTTTTGTATCCCAATCTCCTAAAGTCAGCCACTATGACGTTGTCATTATCAGTCTTAACATAGTTATTTTTAGCCCACTTGTATTGAAAAGGTTTTATGCGTAATCTCCTATAATCAAATTCCCAAATATCTTGAATAAAACCAAAATAGTTCATGAACCTATATACCATATTCTTGTCCTTGGTAGAAGAAATATACATAGCCTTGGCATAAAGAGTTACATCGCTTATTTTGGGTGGGATATTTCTCATCTCTTTCGCAAGTGTAGAAAATGTAACTATTTATGGAATATGATGTATACCTTGTGACTACCGGTGACTGTGCTTTAGCTAGGCTTTTTATCTTGTGATGTAGAGCACTTGGCATTGATGTGTGCTCTAATCCACTCCCAAAGGCCCGGTTATGTTCATCTTATAACCACTTCTTGTTTTTGGCTCTTTTTAGGTTCACCTTTTTTAATTCCTTTACGTGAACCTTAATGAAAGGCTCCAATTCATTAGCATTATGCAAGACGAAAAGACAAGCTTGCTCCTACTCTCCTCGATTTACTAAGGAAGGATTGCCAATACGTAGTCCTCGAGGATCAATGTTTATTGTCTTTGGCACCCCAATTGCTTTCGAATTGGACAAATATTCGGAGCAAAATTCAATTGATTCCTCCGCTATGTAACTTTCTACAATATATCTCTCTGGCCTATTTTGG
>CAMOHE010043826.1:33606-45218 GCA_946598075.1 Artocarpus hirsutus | reverse complement strand
CTAACAAGTGTGCAATTTTTAAGAACATATTTCCTATAACGCCTATCTGCCATGTCATACATCCACAATATCATCATGCACATGGTCATCATTTGCATATGCCACAACCTCATAATAAGAAATATAATCGCGTTCCTTTGTGCCATATCCATATCTATAAATAATAAAAAGGAATCACTTGTAAGAAATTGTAACACAAACACAATGAAACATACACACATAAATCAACATACTAAATTCCATCACTGACTACCCAATTTGCAATACAATGTTTATGATTCATTTTAAGGTTTGGTAATTTTTATGAGTTGCTTCACTTAGGACCTAAGGAAGTGTTGCATTTTCTTGTATGACTTGAGTGTTAGAGTCTTTAGACATATGGGCTTCATGATGGTTTTATTAACTTTTGATCATGGATAATTTTTATAATGTTGAGGTTATGAATGTAGGATGTTTAATTTTATCTACACAATGGTTATCCATGGCAAAAATCCCATAAGGGGAAGATATTGTAACTTCTCAATCATAATGGCAATTTCTTTTTCCCTTACCGACTGAAATGATTGGACTCTTCTACGGCTTAAAGATGATGATCATTGATTTTCCTAGCTTGTTTCCAATACTCACAACAAGGAGAAAAAGCAATGTCTTTTTATGGGGTCGTTCTTTTCACTAAATGCTTCAAGAGAGAGATGAGGGAACCGGCCCAACTGGTGAATGTTTTTGATAACCTGAAACCTTAGCAGGGAGGATGGTTACTTAATTGCTTCACCATGTGGTCTTCCTTTTTTTTTTTTTTTTCTCTTGCCAAGTCATTATGTGGTGATTGGTAGTTGTTTTGTGTGTGTATTTATCTAGAGGAAAAATGCGCATTTATCTGATGGTTTCTTACTATATTGGTCTGTTGCAACTAATCGATAGAGGTTATCAAAGTTTAATAAATTTGATGTGATTTTATGTTGAATTTTATGTGCATAGCTATTATCAATAGCAAGAACTCTTATTGTTTCATTGAAATTCTTTGTTTATGGGGAGCCTAGTACTTTTTTTTTCTTTGATAGTTTCTTTTGTTGTATTATGTATGTTTTTTTGGTGACTTCAGTTGTTTGAAATTTGAGTTCATACTATCTGCTTAATGGCTCAAGGTAAGGTTTTGTATCAAACATCTTGGACCATTTAAACCTTTAGACCTTGTACTTCCTCTGGCAGTTGGTAATTAGGATATCCTATTTATATGCTTATGGTTAGCTACCCTATTGTCGTGGATAAATAATGTTGTAGGATCTCATTTGATGTAGATTTTTCTTATTTTTAGCTTTTTTGCATTTCTCGTCAATCTACAGTTAGGATGAGTGATTTTTGTCCCTGCTGGTCATCATTTCAGCACTCTATATGCTTAATATCTGTTCTTACATTGCTTAAATCTGATGAATTTCATTCATTATTTGTAGGATTTATTTTTTTGAAATGCATAATAGTTGCCATAATATTGCCATAATAGGATTCATTATAGGCTTTAATCTTCTAATTTCAAAATTTTGTTTTTTTATTACAGAGTTCTGCATCTACCAAACTCAAATTGAAAAAGTAAACCTTATAATTTCACACTCAAGTCCTCAATAGAAATTAATAAAATAAATATGCATGTCTGGAACACATGCCTCCAACCGGTGTAACTGAAATGGCCAAAACAAATGCAATACTACAATTGTTAAATGAGCAACAAAACAATAGAGATAACAGAGCAAACATGACATAGTCATCAGAAAGGGAAAACAGTACACAAAAGGGAAGAAGCAACACATTAAACAGGGGCCTTAACTAACATGAAGAAAAGGTCTTCGCTCATCAAATCAATTTCAAGGAAACGCTGGCCATGAGAACTACCATGGGCATGGCTCGTATGGCTTAAAGTCATCATCAAAAATTTCATCTATGAAGTCATTTCAGTCCAAGGTGCAAGAAGAACCAGACAAAAAATCATAAATTTTATCTACTTGCAGACCCAGAATCGTAAGGTGAGATCATTTCTTGACCAATTGTTCATCTAATTTCCATGAAATCTATTTAAAAATATCGTAATCCTTACATTTCTCACCAAGGCATGACCCAGGCGGAACAAACAATGAAAAAAAAAAAACACAGTGAGAAACCAATCCAGTTTACATGAATAGAGAATCGAAGCTCAAAAAATTCACAAATCACGGATCGACATACTCAGATCAGAAGCGACAACGGTAAATCCAATCGCCGCACTTTCAGACAGTAAGAAAAAGAAGGAAAACCAAAGGACGCACTTACTCGGCCTGAGTTGATGAGTTGATTCGATGGTGAAGCGGGATCGATTAATCTGAGTAGAAGAAGTAGAGGAATAAGAAGAAACGGCAACTCCAAGAGACTGAAACCCTAGCAGAGAGAGCTGCAGAGAGGGAGAGTTGCAGAGAGAGACTTCTTGTTGAGAGAGAAAATCGAATCCAAAACAAAGAAATGTTACTTTTTAAAATGCCTCTGTACGAGTTTTGAGTATATACTGCAATACAGTTTAATACAGGCCTTTTTTTGTGTATTATATAATACAACATGTATTGTATTAAATTAGCATCTTGTATTATTTTATACAATACATTGTTAATATCAAACATTGTATTATTTTAAAATAATACAATACAAAGTTCTTATACGGTATACCAAACGAGCCTAAGTCTATAGATGATCAAAATGATTTAAGGTTGTTCCTCCTTAAATAATTTTTTTTAGAAAAGAGAGAGAGAGAGAGAGAGAGAGATTGACATTCTATTGTTTCCTTTTTGGCTGCCTGCAAAAGGATTATTTTTAAAGCCATATTATTGGTCTTACTTATTTTGTTGCTATCTGAAACTGAAGGTTGAAGTCTGAAGGAATCCATGCATGGGATCGAAGTCTTAAACCAGACTGGTTCCTCGTAAGGCAATAGCGACAATGTCAGTATTGCCGTGCATCAGTATCTAGCTAATGGAGACAACTTTTTTATTTCGTTTTTTTTTTTTTTTTTGGTTCAAAACTATGTACATCCGCATTATACACGTAAAAACTACTTTTTTTTGTTTTACACAAATTTCCCACATCAAATCAAGCACATTTTTATTTATAATGACCAGTTATAAATTACAACAAAAAAACAACTACATATAATATTTGCAAGGGCAAATGATAATTAAGAGCAATCTTTTTTAACCCGATTTGATTATAACTTTGTTACTAACAAAACAGCAAGATCCAATCTAAAAAATGAATTACATATTAACTCAGGATCTATAATTTTGTTAGTAACGAGGTTACAATATTCCGAGCATATGAAAATGATTTTTTGATAATTAATCATTGCAAATCCAAAGGTTCCTCTGATGTTCCTGATTAATTTTGATGTAAAATTTGCCTTTGTTAGCTCTTAAATGACAACCTAATCAAAATTAATATGGTCAAGGGGAAGAGCACAGAAATCTTGAATCTTAACGCCTTTTTTCTTTTATAGCGTGGCTATTTGAAATTTATGAAAGCATGGGTTGGAAAAAAAGCCCTAGTCTTCCGGCAAGCAGGATGCCAATTAGTTTGAAACAGTCCAGTTAATTCATCTCATTTATGTATTCCAGCAATTCTATTTATTGTCTCCGAGTTCGGCGTCATGAAACACTCCCACTCCTCTCCACACCCAACTATAATTTTTTTACAAAAAAAAATATACAAATTATTCAATTATTAAAACATATTTACTACTAATCCCAACATTATTAGTGGGTGTTTGGAAGGATGGTGGGAACCAGTGATGAGAACTACTTTTGCTGTAGCATGTGAAAGTTTTACACGGTAGAAATTTTTTTTATTGTTACTGTAGCATGTGAGAACTTTTTACTGTTTATAACTGAGTTTGTGGTGAAAACTGAGTGGTTCTCACCACTCTCAAACACCCCCTTAAATAATTCAAACGTAAATTTTGTTAGAATTTGGTTTGGTTTGAGAGAATGTAGAATTTAAGATGAATTTCAATTTATTTATTTTTTTAATTACGGACTTGATTAAAATTTGTCGGCTATGAATAACATGGTGGAGATTGGGACGGTCTGAGATTAACGATAAAATTTTTTCAATATTGTCCGAATCTTTCTGTAGGCATGAATAGAAGTGAGAGAACCGTTCTTCGGTCTCACCTTAGCCCGTTGTCATTTCAAATTATTACCCAACTAGATTGTAGGCATGGACTAAAGGTACGCGTTATTTTTTTCACAAAGAGATATAATTTTAGTTACAAGGATATTTATATCCTGCATCTTTCCAAGCTAGCTAAGTCGTTTTCACTGTTAACCTCTTGTATAATAAAAGTGATTCTTACTATTTTTTTAGTTATAAATAGTATAAAGTTCTCATATGTTACAATAATAATAAAAAAATCACTACAGCATAAAACTTTCACATGCTACAATAAAAGTAGTTTTAATCAACAGTTCCCACCACCATTCTAAACATCTTATAAATGTTTTGGACTTACTTTAGACAAATTGCCTGCAGGCTTTTTTTAATTCACCCAATCAACGAAAACTTACATATATATATGTATGTACGTATGTATGTATTTATCTTTTCCCCCTGATCGTGTTCTGTCGGTGGCTGAAAATGGTTTTAAACTTTTAATCTATTATCCAAAGATCGATTACAGTTTCTCCTGTTCAAACTTCAACGAGGATAATATAATAGAGACTTCCATAAAAGGACAAATTAAGAATTAATTTTCAAATGAAAACGGTGGAAAAAAATACAAAGTTAAATACGTACTTTATTCATGATGTTATAGTAGACATACGTTCTAAAACTTTCACATGACATTAGGAATTAAAAAAAGTCAGGCAGCTATAAGTCAAAAAGGTTTTGAGTTTTATAGTTCATATGATTTATTTTTCTTTAAAACCTGATTAATTTATGGTTTATTGGCTATCTTTCTTTGTTCATTTTTTCACAAACATGTAACAAAGCCGCGTGACATATCTATTCGCGGGGAGAAAGATCAAAAGAATACCGGTCCAAAGGTGGCTTCTATAATTTTATGTTTTCAAGTAACGAAATTCAACCTGATTTAAGAATATGTTGGTCAGTATCCAACTTAACATAACATGTCTAGTATTTAGTTGATTCTCTTATTAATGTAATTAATTGGTGCAAGAATTTTCATAATTTTTACCAAAAAAAAAAAAGAATAATTACAATTACCTCACAAATAGTATTAAGTTATAGGAAATAGTAACGTTTACATTAACTACATGCACGACTCGGCCTATACAGGGAACAATTAGACAATTATCATATACTATTATAAAAGTGATCTCATAGACTCATACCATAAATCTAATACATAACGAATGCGTTCGAAAATTAGTTTAAGCCAATTTTATTATAGTAGTTTACCTCATAAAAGTTTAATTACTATAGTGTTTTCAGTTTCAACCTTTAGTTTAAAATGTTTCTAAACACACTCTAAATTTTTTTTTTAATTTGATTCTCTCCAAGAATAAAAATTAAATAAAAAAATCTTTTTTTTTTTTTGGGAAAAGGCAAGACTACTTTAAGAACATAAATTTTTCTTACAATAACCAAAGAATACTTTTTTTAAGGGAAAAAAGAGTACCTATTAACTTCCACACAAATTTCAAAAACACAATTAATGTGGCAAATCACAATTAAGATGACCAAATCTTCGAGTCTTCGTTCTGAATATATATATCGAGGCATGCCACGTGGCATATATTAACTTAACAAACCATAATAAATACTCATACAAGTTACAACCCAAAATTAAATGCGTTTAGCCAGACACAATGGACCAAAGAAATTGCCGGCTGATAACTACGATAATCCTGTCCAAATACACAAATATATGAGTTTTGACTAGCATCTTTCGTTTGACCCGTTGAAGTTTTCAAAGGGGAAAGTGTTTGGCAATCGTCAGTTTTTTCAGCAATAAGCCGAAGATTCGATTTGTGGAGGGTCCAATAAAAATAGATCAGCCACAAAAAACGACACCAAAAAAACACCCCAACCCCAGTGGCCTCTTAATGTTCTTTCTCAACATCTCTGAACCAATCGTATAAACGATAAGACTTGTCATAATGTTAAATAAGAAGGTTGTTTTTTTTTTTTTTTTCCTTTCTTTTTTGTTTATTGTCATTTTTCCGGAGTTAATGGCGTGTCTGTTCTCTTTCTCTGGGGTATACTAGCGTCCGGATTTGCTTTAAATTAGCCAGCTGGTACTTAAAGGACACTTGATTGGTACCAGCAGCTCACACAAGTGTGCTTCCTTTATCTCATCTTAGACCCCAACAAGCAACATTGTCAATCTAAACGCACGCCCTCCATGATCAACTTTGTGAAATTTCCGGGAAATTCATTGTTATGATGTTTGCTTAGTGGGAAAATATTATGTAAAGTCAATTTTTTTTTAATGCATGATTCCGGTCGTAGTGCATACGGGTAGGGTTTGGCCTACCTCTTAAACACTGTTCAAATGTAAAAGTTAAGCGTGTTTGTTTCACCCGTTTGAATTAAAAAAGTGTTTAAAATGTTAAAGATTTTTCTCTATCTGTACAAGATCATAAACCAAGTGGTTATTGACATGTTCAATTTTTTTTTTCCTATTTTGCTAATAACATGTTTCTTTACGGGAGAATTATGCAAGAGGGTATTTGATAGGATACAACTTTTGACCCATGGATTAAATTGAAGAACCAATTTTAATCATATCAAAATAATTATGATAATTTAAACTATCGGTAGTGGTGGTCTAGTGACAAGAAGATCTCCTACCTGAAGACTTCGACAATAATAGGTTGCAGGTTTGAGTACTATCATACACAAGACTCTACCTTAAATGACACAGACTATGTATTGATAGATTCCATGAACCCTGGCTTGTTACCAACTAAAGTCTCATCTTTGTCATCCCACTTACGATACAAGTAGATTTCAAAAGTAATGTCAATTTAAGGATATAAAGACACTATTGATCTTTTTTTTAATAAAAAAAAGATACAAGAATTTAACAAAATCTAATGAACATCTAATAATCAAAATCCGTATCATATGAGTACTTTTTATACTGTACCAACAAATTCTAATTACTTTTTAAAGTTAGGCTGTGCATTTAAATGGTCTCTTCCATTCAAATCTGCTCTAATTTGTTAGCCAATTTCATTGATATATGTGACTGATGTTAGTGTGTCATTATGATTATGCGGAGCCATAAAATTACAGAAAACGATAATTTTCCACAAATTTATAATTTCTTTTCCGAATATATTTTAGAAAAAGCTGTTAACTATATATGGTTTTCAACTTAAAGGACAGTACGCTTTTTGAAACTGCCAGCAGTTTAAATTACGAGTCTCGAGATATATTCATTCAAACTATTTTACTTGGTAAACACGTCCTATAAGGTTATGAATAGTTTCTGTATTGAAGTAAATTTGTAGTTGGAATCCCGATTTCAAATAATGAAAAAAAAAAACTGAAAATGTAATAGTGTTTTAACAAAAGGATTCCATATCTAATGGGCTAACTATAGAAAGTAAATTTATTAATTAAAGTAGAAGAAACATCATAAACCAACCACTAACTACCATTGAACTTAGTTAATCAGGAAAGCTAAAAAGGCAGGTAATTGGAATTGATTTGAAACTTGTTTTAAACATTACTTTAAAGGACTTTTTTTGGATTGACGGACTTTATTATGTACATAATAATTGATTAATAATTGTAACTTTAATGTATGGCCTTCAAAGTTTTGGAGAAGTTATACTCCAGAGAAAAAAAAAAAAAAAAAAAGGAATGCAAAAGGGTAGATTGGGAGGCGCGGCAGTTGAAAGTCCTTGTTGCAGAACAGAAGACTACGAGTCAAAGTAAATGCTGAACAAGAAAAATGTCGGTTGACGCATAAAATTTGCCATGACTTGAAGACTTCTGCTTATTATTTAGATTAGTCCAATTCAGATCCAAGCCTTGGAACTTCTTGTAAATTATGGTAGAAAGTAACAAAAAGATAGAATAACAAGAGAGAGAGAGAGAGAGAGAGATTAAACGGGTATTTTTTTAATTAGTCTTTGGAAATTATATCATAAACAGAGATTTAACGACTTTATCGGTTGTTATTTCTGTAAGTTACGAATTGGTAATGGCAACAATATAGCCAAGGAAAGTTTATTATTTAAAAATATATATATATATATATAGCCATGGAAATTTATTACCTGTTAAGTAGGGTCCTGAGAATACAGAAGTCGTTGGATTTTTAATGGATGATGTGGATATGGAACTTTATTTATTGCACATCACAAATAATGGATTAATAAAGTGAACTGAAAAAGAGAAAAAGAGAAAAATTACGTTATGATTTTTTTAGTTATTTGATTAAAATTTTAAGTTTATTTACAAGCGAACGTTAAACCAGTACACACCACGCAAAAATGATTCCACTCATAAAATCACACGGTTAAAATTGAATTAAAAATTGGAAAAGTCTTGCTCCACATGTTTGTTAGGTGGGTTTGGAATAGTATAATTTAGAATTTTATAGTTTAAACAGTATGTTCAAAAACATATGGTTTAAATAGTAGTTTTGAACTAGTGTCTGAAATATAAAGGTTTAAAACGAGAACTGATATTTAAAAAACTATAGTTTATAAATAAAAACGAAAATGAAAATAGTTTTACTATAAAAAATAGTTTAAAACCGTCTTAACTTGACATGAGCAACATTTAAATTTTGGATGTTTTAACTGATTTAAAAATATCTCTATAGTTTAAAACTGTTTGAGCTATTACTCTATCAAATATCAAGTTAAATCGCTTGTATAGTTTAAAATCGTTTTTATAGCAAAAAACGTACGCACCAAACCACACGTAAAACTTTACAAAATTCTGCTAAAGATATTGAAAAGCACCGAAGCCATAAAAGTATAAACGAATAATATTAAAATATATATACCACCGTGTTTGTACACAAAAAAATCATGCGGAATATTAATTAGTTGGCATTGAACAGACTTTCAACATTCAGAATATAGAGCGTAAACCGCACATAATTTAACACACAATTTTCTAGTTCATGTTATTCTTTTCACAAAAGAGTCAAAGACAATTTTGGCTGATGATGGTGGCGGCCGTACACATTGAATATTGGCCATGTGCAAATATTCTCTCAACTTCTCTAGCTAAGCTTGCATTCTCCCTTTCTCATCGTACCTAATCTTGTGTCGTTTTTCTGGTCCATGCCCCAGAAGTGCTCTTGGCAGGCCTACTTCCTACCAACAAAACCACAAAACTCTAGTTTAAGTTAGGTCCGAGGAAGTTTTGAGTTTTTAAGATTTGGACAGTACCAACTTAATATTGTATTGACATTACATATAGATCAACTTTTTGTCAGCGTTAGGTTGAGCGTTGTGAATTGTGTTTGAAACAAAATAAAATCATGGCTGCTACCAGATTCAACTACTTGAAAGAAAATCTATTTATGGAATGTATATTTTGGAATTTAAACATTATCGACCGTAGTGTAATTTTAAACATTCCCTGGAATAAAGGTTTGATGAATTAGATCAATATCGTAATTTTTGGATGTTAGTTTTATGTTTGATATAAAGGAATAATGATAAGCCAGTCATACCTTCGAATAAAACATTTTATTATGCATTTCAATTGCTATGATATCTGTTTGACACTTTAATTGTAACTTTAATTGTAACAAAAGTTTTAAGTTTAAGAACTGTAAGATATAAGAGCTTTATATTATAGTAATTTTTTGCTTTTTATTATAGTTATTGAAAGTTTTATACAATTCATAGTTAAAAGGAACAAGTTGAAGCTAGGGTGCTAAAAAGGACACTTTATCTATTATGACATTTTAAAGGCATTACTAGAGAGATATGGATGCAAGAAGAAATGACGCGGGCGTCTTTTGTTGGATTAGGGTGGGAAGCAGTAGTTGTTCTATATAGCAAATCAAGCGCATCAGAGTAATAGATCAAGCCCAAGTTTTTCCAAAAAATGTTATATAAACAAAAAATTATAATACGTGATTAAATTATTATCATAAAATTAAAATCTAACATAATATTTAAAATATCTTAAAAATATTTTTAATGATATAGTAATTATTTAAATGATATTATATATTTAAATTAAAATCTAATATAATATTTAGAATATCTTAAAAATGTTTTTAATGATATAGTAATTATTTTAATGATTCACATATTATACTATATAATTACATAGTAATAATTTTAATGATATTATTTTGAGACATTTATAAAATTATTACAAACTAAAGTTATATTTTAATTTAATAAATATAATTATACAAGTTTTCTCATTAACCCCTCGCCTACTTGGGATGTGAACTACAAACAAAAACAACACCACTGACCAGACTGGGATGAAATCAAATTACACGTGGACTTACTTACATCTGGCTTGGGCCTATCAACGTTGGCGACATAAGCGTTCCCGGCCCGTCAGTCAAATAAGTGACTAAGAGAGATATTTACTTATCGTTGGATTTGAAAGGTATCCTTTTGTAAAAAAATGTAAGCTTAATTTTTATTATGGGTATTCAAGTAATCCGTCATTCCATTCAATTTAATCCAATTATCTAGATTGGATTGGATTATAAAAAATACATATTGATTTGAGGTTGATATTTTCTTAATCCTACATATATGGATTAGATTATGAATTGAGTATCTCATAATCCGTAAATCCAATATATATATATATAATACTTAAATTTTATATATTAATATATATGTATGTATATATAAATTTCTAACATAATATAAAATTTTAAATTAATATATGTGTAGGTTATGAGTAGAATTTCTTAATGTTTTATCAAGTCAAAGAGAATGAAACTCAGCCCAAATGAAGCCCAAATCCACCCTTATAATTATTATTTTTTAAATACCCTCATTTTATTTAAGTTAATATATATAGTTATATTAGTTTGTTTATTATAATGCTATAATTTTGTTTATTATTTGACTTGTATTTAATTAGATTGTAACTTGTTGTATTTTAATGAATTATATCATGCAATATTATGCTTTTTTATTCTTAGTTTTCTTAATTAATTTAAAATCTAGTCAGTGAATTTACGGATTCTAATTTGTAAAATCCTTTGTTTGTAGAACAGATTGAATTGGATTAAGACTTGGATTAGTTTTATATTGAAAAAATCCTAATATGATATATACGGATCGGATTATAGATTTTTCCCTTATCTACATATTTCAATCTGTGAACACCCCTCATTTTTAGCTCAAAGTAGTACATATGAATATCCAAATTTTTAGTATAGAGCCTAACAAACAATTATGATTATTGCCTTCATTAAGTTTATAAGTTTGAAACATAGTTTAAATCCTTTTGCTATATTATTTTATAAAAATTTGAATTTTTATTTAAACCTATTTTGAAGGAAGGTTATTAATTTTCGTCACTTTCTATTCTTGATAATCCACGTTCATGGGTTACAAAGCAACGTTATCATTGTCACAACCCGCCTTTTCGGGCTGTGATTAAAACCTTTTTCTTAC
>CAMOHE010043826.1:0-33586 GCA_946598075.1 Artocarpus hirsutus | reverse complement strand
AATACGTTGTTAGTTCTTATATACTATTTATTAGTTTTAAGTTAAATTTTGTTGAAATGTGTTTGATAGTTTTGTTAGTTTTGATTTTAATCAGTTTTTAGTGTTATTGCTAGTTTTAAACTTAGTATTATTTAGCTTTAGTTGCAAGAGTTTTATTGTTAAGAAAGAAAGAGACGGCGAAGGCGACGGCTTACTTACAGGTTTGGGTCGATGGTGGGAAGGGATGTGGCGTGGGGTTGGTCGACGGTGAACTGGATCAACGGTGGTAGCAACGACAGTGTTGCGAGGGTAGAGTGAAAAAGAGAGGGTCTAAAATTTCAAAATATTAGGGAATGGACAGTCTAACGAGGGCTTACATTGGAGTGGAAGGCTAAAACTACATCGTTTTAGCCCCACATTACACAACAATTTTTTAGAGAAACCGTTGTGTAAGGCACTCTTTCACAATGGTGTATGTGGAAAACCGTTGTGTAAGGTTGTATTTCACAACGGTTTTTCTAAAAAAACCGTCATGAAAAATTGGTCAAAACCACGATGCTTCAAACCATTTTTCTTATCTGCTTAGGTGGCCAGCCTATGTGTTATACATCTAATGGCCCAAAGTTTTTGCTTTTTGCTATTTTATCATAAAAATAACTAAATATAAATACATCTCTTAGCTTTAAAAATAAGAAAAGCCTACATTGAAATAAAATTGACTTAAATTTGTTTCTAAATGCTTATTTCTACCTTTTTTTTATTAGGTTCTTCAACACATGTCCATTCTACTTCTTCACAAAAGCAAGTGGGAAATGTCATTGTCAATGTCATCAATCTCTTCAACTGATAACAATCCCTTTGTGAATAAAGGGATGTCTGTGCAATCTTCGACTACTTCTTCACCATCAATAATTACTCTTGGCTTCATTCGGATGATTAAGGACAACTTTAAATCTTCAAGATATACTGTATAAAATCTTGGATTACTTATGATACCATAATGAAGGGATCGTTTTGTATCCCAATCTCCTAAAGTCAGCCACTATGACGTCATCATTATCAGTCTGAACATAGTTATTTTTAGCCCACTTGTATTGAAAAGGTTCTATGCGTAATCTCCTATAATCAAGTTCCCAAATATCTTGAATAAAACCAAAATAGTTTATGGACCTATATACCAGATTCTTGTCCTTGGTAGAAGAAATATAAATAGCCTTGGCATAAAGAGTTACATCGCTATTTTGGGTGGGATATTTCTCATCTCTTTCGCAAGTGTAAAAAATGTAACTATTTATGAAATATGATGTATACCTTGTGACTATCGGCGACTGTCCTTTAGCTAGGCTTTTTATCTTGTGATGTAGAGCACTTGGCATTGATGTGTGCTCTAATCCACTCCTAAAGGCCCGGTTATGTTCATCTTATAACCACTTCTTGTTTTTGGCTCTTTTTAGGTTCACCTTTTTTAATTCCTTTATATGAACCTTAATGAAAGGCTCCAATTCATTAGCATTATGCAAGATGAAAAGAGAAGCTTGCTCCTACTCTCCTCGATTTACCAAGGAAGGATTGCCAATACGTAGTCCTCGAGGATCAATGTTTATTGTCTTTGGCACCCCAATTGCTTTCGAATTGGACAAATATTTGGAGCAAAATTCAATTGATTCCTCCACTATGTAACTTTCTACAATATATCTCTCTGGCCTATTTTGGTTCTTCACATAGCCCTTCAAAACCTTTATATGCCTTTCAAAAGGGTACATCCATCTTAAGTACACCCGTTTGCATAACTTAACTTCACTTATTAAGTGAACTATTAGATGAATCATGATGTCAAAAAATGTCAGTTATTAATACTTCTCAAGCATGCATAAAATTTACACAACTTCGATTATAATGAATCTAGCCTAAGTGGATCAATTACCTTGGAGCATATTGAATAAAAGAATGGGTACAACTTAGTAATTGCAAATCTCATATCCTTTGTTAGAATTCCCCCCAACGTAAGTGGTAGAAATTATTGCATTAACACACAACAATCATGTATTTTCATGCCAATAAGTTTTAAATCATTCACTGACACTAACTTTTAAAAGTTTGAAGAATAACAGTTTGGCACTTTCAACAACGCAAGCCATTTACAAAGCTTTCTCTTTTCTCTTTTTGATAATGTGTGCTTCACCGAAGGTAAATAAGTGCAGTTTTCGGGAAAAAGATTAGGCCTAATTTCCATCTCTATGAGATTAAACTGTGCTTTTTCATCATACTTAGTCTTAGCCTAAATGTCAAGCAACGTGCTGACTGTTGATTCACAAACGGTTTTCCTCAATATACTTAATATCTAGGCAATGACAAACAAAAAGTGTCTTTCAATATAGAAGTTTGAAAAAGATTGATCTTTTTTTCGAAGTTTATCTATCGACAGCTCGTTTTTATCTCGCTTTCTCTTCTCCAGTATTACTTTCATATCTTTTACCATTTCAAATACTTGTCAACTTGTTAAAGGCGAAGGAGGGTCTCTTTCTTCAATGTTACCATCAAAGGCTTTTTTTTTGTTTACGGTAATGATGATCTCTTAGCAACCATCTTCTATGGCCAAAAAAATGGTTTTCTTACCATTTTTTAAGTTTATGAGATGTTTCCTTCATACAAATAGGATAACTAATAGAACTCTTCACTAAATAATTGGATAAATTTCCGTATGCAAGGAAGTCATTAATTGTCCATTTCAACATTACACATAATGTGAACATCTCTTCTTAGTAAGCATCTCTAACTTTGATTCCATTTTCCCACAAGTCCTTTAAGTCATCAATTAACAGTTTCAAGTGCACATTAATGTCATTCTCCAATTGGTAAGGACCCAAAATCTATAAAGACAACATTAAGAACATTTGCTTCATGTATATTTTTGAAGAGAAATTGTAGTTGACATGTATTACATGCCAAGTACTATCCCCACTATTCATGTTACCATGTGGGTTTATTCCATCCGTCGACAAAATGAAATTTATATTTCTTGAATCCACACTAAACTTGGAAGGATCAACTTCAGAATCTTCTATTGTGTTGAATCCGCCTAATGTCTAAGCATACTATCATCAACTCAGTTGTTATGATGACATATCAAATTCTTGGTATGCTCTTTGTTTTTGAATAAACACCTCAAACATGATACCGGTGGAATGTACCATAATACCTTCATCAGTATTCATTTCTTACCTTTTGTGGCTCCTTTCTTTTCTTCCACCTTGACTTTTTACAAACCGGGCAATAATTCTCATCCTCATACTCATTCCTATATAGAACACAATCATTTTCATAAGGCTGAATTGTCTTATACTCCATTCCTAAAGTGCTCAAAGTTTTCTTAGCCTTATACATACTATTTGGTAATTTATTACCCTTCAGTAGAAGCTTTCCTAGAAATTTCAAAATATTTATGAAACTAAAATTTGACCACCCAACCAACGCTTTCAAATTCCATAATCCAACTAAAGTGGATAATTTTATGAAATTGATACACCTCTCATATACAGGTGTCTCGCATCATTTATCATTGTCTCCAATAAGTCCAGATGGTGTAAAAAGTACTCTTCTAAATTATTTATCATGTAAACCATATTGTCGTGATTACCTATATTATCCTCCATAATAGATTCTTTTTCTTTACTTATTAAAGTTGGATTGAACTTCGACTCGCAATAAAAATGCCACGTTTGGTAACTACTTATAATCCCATTTTGAAATAAATATCCTCTAACAATTTAAATCAAATGAGATCTATGGTTTCCACATTGAGCAGATGGGTATTAAATTTTATCACCTTGGGCATGAGTTTTGGAAAAATCTAAAATTCTTCTACGCTATTTACATATTCTCTTGTCAATTGAAAATCCTTATTTCCTATCTATTTCGCAAGTCCTAAGTCGAAATATATATGCAATTCAATTACAATTACTTTCACAAATTAATTAATCCACCATATATAAATCATACCATAAATCCACAAATTCACAAATTATTCATACCTATCAATTTCAATATAGCTAATCATACTCAAATATCGATAAATTATACATACCCATCATATTCAAATAAAAAATAATATCCATAAATCTACAATTTTCACAAATTAATCATACTCATAAACTAATCATACTAAAAAAGTCAACAAATTAATTATATCCATCATAACTAAATAATTAATAATATTTATAAAACGCTGAACATTTATCAATAATACTAATTGATCCACAAATTAATCATACCTCACATATCTAAATAACGAAGCATAATCATAAATTCACAAACCAAAAAGCTAATCAACAAAATCAAAACCTATTAATATATCTAATTAAAAACTTATAATTATGAAGGAGATTAAGAAAAATGGAGGAGGAGACGGACAGTGACTACAGTTTTGGGAGGTTCTAGTTATGTTTTGAGAGCTAAGTTCATGATTTGTATCTGATTGTCAACTTGGATTAGGGATTTTAATGCACATTTTACGATGAATTTTACAAAAATTTGTCATAGAAGGTACTATCTTACACGATAATTTTAAGTAAAAACCATCGTGTATTAGGATGTTTTTTACTAAAAACTATCATGTAAGGATCTACTACCTACCATGACGATTTTCGTCTTTTCAAGCGAACTCCCCGTGCTTTTCTCCTCTTACCACGATGGTTTTAAAAATTTTCGTTAAATGAGGGTAGCATAATCTCAAATTTCTAGTAATGTATCAACATAAAATTAAAGCATTTAATTTGGCAATTGAAAAATATTTTGACCAGATTTTTTGGATATTTAAAATACAACCTAATCAAAATGATAAAAATTAAATAAATTTCTTATCTATTTAATCTTTGAAATCTCCATGTGTTTTTGTGAAATCCTCTTCAGTGGGTCCTTGTACGGCTCATTTGGATAAATCGGTGCAAACAATGAAAAAGGCAGAAAAAATACACAAGACAAACCCTACACTAGGGTTTTGGACGTGGCAAAGCTACCTGGCACCATAGTGCCCTCGGCCAGGTTTTTAAACCCTATGCTATTTAATTAATATGATATATTAGGGTTTTAAGTCTGTATTTTTTTTCGTAAATTGTTTAAGCATAATTATATCGTTTCACCTAATTTTTTCTATTCATAAAGTAGGCAAGGAATGAAATTAAATTAAATAATTAAAATTCAAAGAAATCCATTATAGTTTTTAAAAATAGAGTGACAAACAAAGAAATATTTGAAAGTAGGGGTATACAATTAAATAAATTAATTCAAAAAAAGTTTATAATCTCTTTTTTTGGATTAATCCAAGAAAAAAGACACCTAAAAAAAAGACAGGTTATGTTCAAAGATTTATGATGTTTCAAGCACTTAGACTTCTACCTTAAATAATTAACCTGTTAAGTGACGTAGTCTAACGTCTTTATAAATCTGTGTTTAATTATCATCATATTTTTTTGAAAAAGAGAATTACCATCATATTTAAATATAATAACAATAATAATAAGAAAAATTATAGTAAATAACATTTTTTTAAAAACTTGCTGAAGTAAATAACAGATTTTAAAAATATTTTTAGTAAATAGAAAATTTTCTCTATTTTTTTTTACTTATTTATTTACAATGAGTAAACAAATTTTCCACCGATAAAATTTTTTTTATTGCTATTTATTATAAATATTTTTAAAATATGCTATTTACTTTAAAAAGTTTCAAAAATGCATTATTTTCCTCATAATTAATTATAAGAAAAGACACACACACACACACATAGCAAATGGAAAAAGAAAGTTCGTAGCAAATAAATTATTTGCAAACCCCTGAAAGGTATCATTATTCACGTAATAATGAAATAATGTTTGCAAATAATTTATTTGCTACGAAATAATGAAATAACGTATAAAAAAATTTAAATTATCGAACCTAAAAGACGGTTAGAGATATTATAGCAAATGGAAAAAGCAAGTTCGTAGCAAATAAATTATTAGCAAACGGTATCATTATTCATGTAATAATGAAATAATGTTTGCATTAAAAAAAAAGGATATAATGCTTAAAATATTTAAATTATCGAACCTAACAGACGGTTAGATATATTATAGCAATTGGAAAAAGAAAGTGCGTAGCAAATAAATTATTAGCAAACCCCTTAACCGTATCATTATTCACGTAATAACGAAACAATGTTTGCATTGAAAAAAACATATAATGCTTAAAAAAAATTTAAATTATCGAACCTAACAGACGGTTAGCAACAACTAGCACACGATAACGACTGATGGCATCACAATTTGCTTATAATAATATAAGAGCTAAATGATAACCATTTTTTTGGTTGAAGTCAAAATGATAATTATATATAACGCTTGAAAGCTATGTCTCAGCAGCACATTTAAATATAACAAAATAAGGCCAGTGCATCATATGCAGATTTTAATTTAAGAGTTGAGGTTACATTAGCCTTGTAGTTTTCTGTGTTTTAGGGACGAATTTCAGTCTTTTAATTTTTCATGGCAAAGTTGCTTTTAGAGGTATTTAAATAATCAGTAAAAAAAAAAGGGCAAAATTTAGAAAAAAAGTTAAAGAAAATTTGAAATTAAGTAAGTGACCTTTTTTTTTTTTTGCACTAAAAAAAGACTTTTTTTGAGCATCGAAACTGTCCTAGTTTTTTTAAGAGAAAAGAGTAAAAGGACTGTATCGAATAGAGGAACCTAACCAGGGTGGAAATAAAAAAAAACTGAAACTGTTTTGATGTCCAAAAAGCTAGCTTTTTTATGCCCAAAAACCAAAAAAAAAAACAAGGTTATTGACCAAATAAAATTTTTTGAAAAAGTCATTTTTAAAAAATCCCCCAAAAAAAGTCTTGGCTTTGTAAAAGAGTATCTGCAAGCAAATGGCTTTTGAAGAAAAATTCTTTATAAACTTTAAAACTTGTATCACATTTTAATAAGATATTCTAAACTTCATTATCATATTTTTATTGCTTATTACAAAATTAAAAGGCCATATTAATCCATTTAAATACTTTTAATATTGTAATTCCAAAACTTACTGAAAAAACAAAACTTTTTTCTCCTTTTTAACTCGATACAAAATATGTAAAACCAAGAGCTTGCAAAAATGAATTCATCGTTTCTTTAACAGCTCTTGTATAATGAAGATCCACCTGGCTCTTTTGTTTCGTCCTTGCTAAATATAATCTCTTTCTTTTATCTAAATGTTCTATTTCACCTTGGACTGATTATCGTCTTTCCATGTTTAAAAGATGACTAATTGCCCGCATACGCAATCTTGTAGCCAATTTGGTCTAGAAATTATACAGGTTGGAACTGAAAAAAATTTCAGTTCAAATTAATTTTACTACGATATTTATTTTTATAAAATTTAAATTATTTTAGTATTTTTAATTCGACCTAACAGTTTAAAGTAACAGTTTAAAGTAACGATATACTTCTTTGCTTTAGAGGGAAAGTAGCATTTACAAACATTCATTGCAACTGGGGTCGTGCTACTAAATTCGTTTGCTTGGAAACGTCCAGATGCGAATCTTGTGAAAGCAGGATTCCACACATATGTGTATATTTATTTCATTTTAATACACTCTCCAAAGCACATTCTAGGACACTCTAACATGGCAGGTCTCACCGTCAAACTAATGTCCTATAACAAATTAGATCAACAAGGGAACTGCACATGAAAACAATAAAGAAAATGTACGGATGGGTGGATACCTGTTATTGCTTCATTGGGGGCATTGTGGAAAGCTTTTAAGTTCATCCACGAAATTTATTACACAATAATATTGCCATTAACTCGCATTACAACTTCACATCCAATTATTTGGAGACAACATTTTTTTCTGAAGAAAAATTTAGATAACTTGTTGTGGGTTATTTTTGCACAGCCAATCATTTCTTGCTCAGAAGTATTTAATTTAATATCACAACAAACGAACGGTAAGAAAATTAGAGGACTTAAAAAACAGATAAAGTAATGATAAAGATCATAAAAAGTAGTACAAAATAAAGTACAGATTTAGTGTAATTCACCTCTACTGGAGGCTAGTTACTAGGCTTTTCTCAAGGACGGGGATGCTTCACCGTAAGAACCAAGAGGCTAGACTTAGGTTGCCTGGTAGGACCAACTATTACTTATAGTGTGCCTAGGTTGGGTATTATCAATTTTCACAAAGTAATTTGAATATCACACGTTTATTTCTTATTTCTCAATTTAAGTGGTTTGATTTGTTGATTCTGATATGGCCTTTTCTTTGGTGGCTTCCTCGTTTGAATGAACCAAGGAGGTGATTAATCTTGACTTGAGTGTGGTCCCACGACTCTCGAAATCTAAATTTGGATACACATTTACATTTAAACTCATCGTAACCTTATCTAAATTCACACGTTTTTATCTTTTCACCAAGAAAAAATTTACCAAGCTGATACTCGGTGATCTCAGATTTTATGACCATCTTAGAGATCTTGGTGATCTGTCAACAATACCTAAATTCTATTGGAAAAACCTAAATCTTGTCATTATGTTGCTTGACGACGCTATGGTACATTACTATCTATTTGCCAAAGCATGGGAACAAAGGAGCATCAAGAGGTTTACGATATTTGTTGGGGGATTTTCCACTAAGCCAATGAAATATCGACACATGTGACCCTCAAATGATAAATATCAACATTCAGCCGTTAAGATAGATTAAACAAGTACGAGTAAAGATGTAATGATCGACATGGCTAAAACCAAGGAACTCCAATAGCTCGAGTACAGAGGTCAACCTTCATCTGGATATAAGAAGGAACGTATCAAGATGAAGGTCGAATGGATCAAATTTGAATAATTCGAATGACGATAGGGCAACCATCCTAAAGGACATATGTGTCTATGTCTCAAGGAAACCACTATTAACTAAACATGTCTCCCGTAGCTTGCGCAACAAGAAGAAACATGAGAAAGTATAGAAATCTCAAAAGAAAGGACAAGAAAAAGGAATGAGCAATAAAGAACATTTATGTTGCACCCATGCTTAAAGGGGAAAATCAGAGAAAACCTTAGGCCCCAAAAAAGAATATGACGCATCCTAAATTTGATGATTGTCATAACAACTATTAGATCAGGACAAATCAAATATAAATAGGACATGAAACCTAAGAAAAAGGGATCATTCTCTCTTTCTTCCAAGATTTTCTATTTCTCTATTCTTCTTCTTTTCCATTCCCAAAATATCTCCACCACTGTTTGGTTGACTTGAGCATCGGAGTGTCTTCTACAGGACAACTCTCGATGCTTGTTAAGATCATGACAGAGAACGACAGAGCAAATATAAGAATATTGATGTTTAGATCCACTCCAGTTGTGTCTACAATAATAATAATAATAACTAACAAGAGGCATCGCAAAACCCGATAGGAAAAGAGAATTGCTTCAAGAGAAGACAATATTAAAAGTGGATTTTCAAATGATAGATGAATTAGAAGAATCCTTATAATTCAGTAATTTAATTCAATATAAATGTTCAAAAATAAAATATGTTTTTTTAAAGTAAAATCAAAATTGTTATCTTGTAAATATAAAATTTTTCCCAAAAAAAAGATTGTTAACACTAATGACCCTTAGACTTTAGCGTTACTCTCATTTTGCTCCCTAAACTTCAAAACTTTTCAATTTGTTCCTCTGAACTTTGAGAATTACTACTATGCCTTTAGAACTTTTAAAGCTCCTCACTTTGGCCTCTAAGTCTTCGATTTTTTGTTCAAATAGACGAAATTAAGCCTACATGATTCAACCTATAAGCGCAAAAAAGAAATTTTATCACTCCAGTGTACAAATCCTGTAGTTTTAATTTCGTCTATTTGAACAAAAACATCAAAGATTTATGAGGCAAAGTAAAAAGCTTTGAAAGTTTAGGGTCAAAGTGGTAATTTTTAAAATTCAAAGGAAAAAGTATGAAAGACCTTAAAGTTTAAGAGCTATTGGTGTTAATAATGGTAAAAAAAAAATAATTGCAAACTTACATATATGCTTTCTTTAGAAAGCGTTTAGCAACGTTGTACAGAAAAAATCATTCCAACTACTACAATATAAAACTAAAATAGACTGTAATGTAAAGCTTTCATATGTCACAATAAAACCATTGTTTCTGACTGCGTTGCCCACTAATCATTTTTTAGAGTTTTTTTACAAAAACAAAGTCTCTTATTCCTGATCCGGTCATCAAATAAGCTGTGTTCGCACTACTTTTATTATATATATATTTTTGCAATAACGGCATTATACCTGTCTAAAAACCTGGTATAGTCCATATACAAACATCCCTCTCACGTGATAGAGATTTTATGTGTTGTTGCAGATTAAAATATGAGGCATGGGTTATGTTGGAAGGTTCAGGGTTTACATATGCATAATTAAGTGCAAACAAACAAAGATATCAACACCAGATGGCAAAGTGAGAGAAAATTTGGTAATCGATCACTTAATAATATAATCTAGGCTGAAATAAACCATATTATGTTCTGAATTTTAAAATCCGATTGCGACCAATGGTATCACAATTGCGTAATACATCCACCTGTAGGGTGGATAGGAATCTCCAAATGTCAACTCCCTGTTTCAAACAATGCGCCAATTTAAAGTCGTAGTAAATGATAACTAATTATAATGCTCAAAAAGCTATGTCTGAGTAACGTCTTTAAATAAAACAAAAAAATATATGTCAAATGCGTCAAATCCAAAGTTTTAAAGTTCGAATATTCTGTCCCGTTTCAATCTTTGACCCAGTCTTGTAAAATGAGAAGAGGCATAGGATATTAAACCGTAAATGTAATAAAAGCTTGATTTTGATTCCGTTGATGCCATAATTTACCATCTGTTTAGTATTTTAATATCAACTCATCAATTCTAATGGTAAATAATTAACGTTAACTGTTATAATAAAAAATAAAAAATTACAATAATATAAAACTTTCATATATTACAATTTTTAATGTCATATGCTTTTTAACTACTAAAGTTTCATCCACCCTATTAGTCATGAATTTCAGCAGTGACACTCACCAAAGAGCCATTATCTTTTCATCATCGTATAAAAAAAGAAAAAGAAAAAGAAAAAAAAAAGGAGGAATATTTTCCTTCAATCATGCACTAGTTTAAGCCCCCAAAAGGGAAGATACACACTTTAGTGAAAGCACTTTGGCACATTTAAAAAAAAAAAAAAAAACACTTTGGAAAAAGGTAAAATGAATGAAATAATATACAATCTCGACGACAGCATATTTATTATTTCACGTTCGAAACTCCCTCCTCAAATATTAAAGACCATACCAAATTCTAGCGGTACTTTTATATTATACTATTCCTAGTTTGCTCTTATGTATTTCCTTCTATGCAGGATAATTAAACGGCACCGGATTGACGGAGGGATCTAGTAGATTCGGGTGCATGAAACCAAAAGTGCGAAGCACCTGATTATCAGCGAAATTTAAGGCCTTTCTCATGCCTTCCCAGCAAGACTCCCCAGAATACATCTGATTGTGGTTCCCACTGCAGGGCTGACACCCCGTGAAATGCGTGATGAACGGTCGCCTCCAGCTTCCCAACCCATACCCTGCCGCACCCAAGTGCTCCTCCCTAAACGCACCGTATTGCTCGCTCACCTTCTCCGCGTGTCTCCTCCTCAGTTTCTCGTCCTTCTTCTCGATCTCCAAATACTTCTCCGTGCTATTTTCGAGAGTTCTCACGATCTCTTCCCAATACCCTTCGAAGTAGTACTCGCTCTCCAAGTAAATCATATCCGCCCATTTCTCCTTCTCCTTGTAGATCAAGTAAGCCAGCCCCGTCTGATCGTCTGACTCCGGGAAAGTCTTGTCTGGGAACGTTGACCGCAGAACCGAGCCCCATTTCTCGTACTCTGGCGTCTGTGGGCCCATCTGGGCCCACCTCTCCATGAAGTCCATGGACCACTGGCAGTTCCGGATCAGAAACACCCCGGCGTTGAGGCCCGTCCAACTGTGCTTCTCGTGAATCAGGCTGGCCCACCCATGAACGACGAGGTTGTGATCCTTGTAACGTTCCAACGGGAGCTTGAACTCCATGTCGGTGAGCACAGCGTCCGAGTCGACCCACCAGATCCACTCGGCCTCAGGATGGGCCATCATTGCGGCCCTCACCACGGGGAGCTTGGCCCAATACGCGCCCATGTTCGGGTGGAGCAAGGCATTGTTGTAGAAGATATCGTAGCCGTGGATTCTGCAGTAGTCAACTTTATTCTTGAAGAATCTGAGCAACAAATGATCGCCAATTGGATTCTTACACGTGGACGGCTGTGATCCCGTGAGCACAAAAATCCTATCGCTAGCTCCAGCGGCGAACGATGGGTTCTTCCTCAGCCAATCTCTCCTCTTCTCGTCCCAATCCCTCACCGGCGACCCGATCGAGTAGCTCAGCTCCGGCGAGTCGTAGAAGTTCCTCTCCGGCGAGTCGCGGCGCATGTTAGCACCGTGCACTTCACCCTCGGCGCAATTTATCTCCCTCGGTGTAGCTTCCTTACCCCTGGGTGTTACCTCCGAGAGGAGAAAATCAGAGCTTGGATTGGGGACAGGGCTTGCGATTGACCAGAGAGACCAAATAAGTAAAACGGCGATTAAGGCGCCGCCGAGGAAGAGGAAGCCGTCGGAAATCCAGGGGGAGGCTTTGCTCCGGAGAGAGGGTTTCGCCATCGGGTACGACTTTTCGTAGTGATCAGAGAGTTCAGGCGAGACCATTGTTAAGGAAGAGAGAGAAGGACAGTTGACGTAGGGACTTTAGGGCTTCGTTTTGTCTTAGAGCGATAGCGACCAAGTGGTAACGGTTGAATTTGGCGCAACTTCTCTCTATAGGGGGTGTAGGATAAACGGGAGTGTGAAGTGAAGTGAACGACCTTCGTTGGATCATTTTATAGTGTCGTTTCGTCTCTATAAAGAGTGCTACCGTGCTATAATGCGCCAAGCGCCACAAAGGTTAGGCAGAAACTGGGTCCCACTTCATAATGCGTACGTGGCGGATATTTGTAAGTTTTCTAACGCTTGACGATGACACGTGGAGGTAATAAACCGACACAACATGGAAGTTAAAAAGATTTTTCTTTTTCTTATTTTTCTAATACAATTTTTCTTTGTTTTTCTTATTTACTCCATTCGCCTTTGCCGCAAATTAATTCCCGCTTTTCACGTTCCATTGTCGGTGTTCGCTTTGCAAAAATGGAGTTGTCGAAAATCGTAGAAGATTAAAATTGGTAAGCATTGAGGGTATTATGGTCATTTTGTCGAGACAGGAGCAGATGGATCTCGTGGAGGGGAAGTAATGAGAGGTGTATTATTTGGTTTCGTATTTAAGTAGGTCATGGGGCGCCAAGGATTTTGCATGCAGGTTTTCAATGTGTTTGTTGGTCCAATCTAACAACTGAGGGGGTTCTATAATGTCAAACAGTAACTCAGGCCGGAAAAATTAGTAAATAGGACGAATGTATTAATGAAATAAAGGATAAATTTGATTTAAAGGGAGCGAAATATAATTTTTAAAGGACGGAATATACAAATGTTGAAACATAATTTTTATAGAATTATATATATATATATAAAATTATAAAAAAAAAGTTTAAAAGGGTTGCCGCAAACTACGTGGATCTGCTCTTAAATGTAGAGATTTTTATCGTAATTATTGAAAAAGTAATCAATTAATAAATATCAGTATTGCGAGTGTTGTATTTGAAAAAAAAAAAAAAAAAAATACTTTTAACTAGACTTAACAAACAAAAACGAAACTTTTCAATGAGGTGCACATCGAGAAAAGACGCAAAAATATATGGCTAGTAAAACATGTCATGTGATATGCATTTTCTATTTTGAGAATCACTACTTCCTTGTGTTACGGACTAGATGTTAATTTTTGACAAGGGAATATTACTTTTAATGAGTGACTTTTATTCTATCTCTAGTCTTCTTTTTTTCTTTTTTTCTTTTTTTTAAATAAGCTATATATTCTTTTGTCTTTAGTCAAAATGAGTAAAGTGCCGACAAGGGCATGAGCACGTTAAGTTCTTTAGCCATTGTGAAAAGAGGGGGTTAGACCCAACAAAGTGAATTATGATATCATGGGATAGGAGCGATCAACATTGACGTGGAAAATTATCCTTCAATCATGGAGTAGTTCATGCCACAATATGTCGACATAATAAATTATACGAAAATCATGGAATGAGGAAAAGTAGAAGAGATAAATGAGACGAAAAAAGGAAAGATGAAAATAATTCATGAACCAATATAAGTTGAAGCCCATTCTTGCTTATTAAAAAAAAAATGGTTCTACCACACACCCCTTTTATTTCTGTACTCTCCACCCCTTTTTTATTTAAAATTTCTTATTACAAAAGGCCCCCATATAAAATGACAAAAAACAATTATGATTGATTAATTACATAATTAAATTTTATCATAAAAAAACTAATGATGAAATTTTTTCCCTCTCCATACGCCCACGTATCATATTCCCAAATTATAAATTAATGACGGTGGTTCTTCTACCTTTTTTGTTTCATGTTCATGAAGTTGGATTGATATTTTTCTATTCCATTTGGTTCTTTTTTTTTGTTTTTTGTTTTTTTTTTTTTGGGCTTATGCTCATATGTTGTTTTACCTTTTGTTTTTCATTTTCTCTTTTTCAATCACAGCTCAATTAACATGATAATTTTGTTGTTGTTTTTATTTTATGTTCTGAGTTGTTTTGCTTTTTCATTTTATAAAAAAATTGGCTTCTACTTGTCAAATTGTATATAAATAAGTGTCTTTTATTTTTATAAAAAAACGAGTTATTGTAAATTTTCTTTATGAATGAAAAAAAAAATGTTATAGAAAAGGCTTGTACGTAAAGCTTAAAAAAATGCAGAGGTAGAGAAATTATAATATTATAGTGATGAACTAAAATGAAATATTGTGGGTGTAAAAAGAAAAATAAGATGGTCAAAAACTAATTATTTTATGAAAATAATTTGGATTAATTTTGGAATACTAGGGGTGTTAGAAAGTAAATTTAATCATTTTTAAAATTACGTGGTGTGTTTTAGAAAGGATGTAGAGAATAAGGAGGAGTGTGTAAATAGAAGTTAGGAAACTCATGTCACCAAAAACACAATGATAACAATTTGATTTATAGGGTGTTTAACAAAGTTAGTTCTAACCAACTTTTTCGTTGAAAAATAGTATAAAGCTCTCACATGTTACAATAAAAAGCAAAAAATTACTACAATATAAAGCTTTCACATGCTGTAATATTTTAAACTAAAAAGTTCTAACCAACTTTGCTAAACACTCTACCAATTTATTTCAAAGTATATCACTATGAGTGTCATATAATGGAAGAGGCATCTGAGCTATTGAAGAATGAGCAAATATAACTGGAAATGGAAAAGAAAGACCAAATTTTATTTCAACGGAAGTTTTACAAATTTATATCTGATTATAATCTTTGTTTTATATGAGAATGAAAAACATATTTAAATAGGGGCACACGGTGGGAGGAAAAAAAAAAGAGACAGAAAGTAAGGAAGGACTAATATAAAATTCCAAAAATTAACCATTTTGATCAAAACGAACTGTTTTGATCTGAAGTGAACAGTGGATCAAATAGAAATATTTAAGTGGGAATAAATTATAATAAGATATTTCAAAAAAATTTAATAAATAATTTAATAAAACAGATTTAAATATCTTATTGTTAGGGGAAAAACAACAAAGAAATGAGAAAAGCAAGAGAAAGAAAGTAAGAAGAGAAGATTGAAAATGGGAAAAAAAAATAGAGAGAAAGTGCTAGAGGAAAAAAAAAAAAAAAAGGCAACGAAGAGCTAAAATAGAAGAACAAAACCACTTTCAAATGAATCGTTTTGATCGAAAATAAACAGTAGTTCATATGTGTTGGCATTAATTCTGATTCTAGCTTCTTTTTTTTTTTTATTTTTTTGTTGAATAAGTCAATCTTGGTTAGCGGAGTCATGGTCTTAGTTAGTGGAATCATGGTTTTAGCGGATTTGTTTTCTATTACTATTTTTGTGGCACGTAAATAATATAAGTACTAGTTGTAAACTTTTGGTTAATAGTGTCTTAAAAGTAGGAGTATAGTTGTATTCACACTATTATAAATAATGTTTTGCTGTTAGTTTTATATACCACTTTGCTTGCTTTATTTGAATAAAGAAGTATTTTTCTTTTTAAAATTTTATTCCAATTTATTATTTTGTCCTTTTACAACAGGGTATCAGAGCCAAAAGCTATGAATGGCTCCATCTAAATTTCAATACATGTCTTGAATGGGAAAAACTATAATAGATGGAGTATTCAGATGAGAATGCTATTTCACTACCACGAGTTGCTAGGAGTGGTAGAAACTGGAGTCACAGATCTCGCTCAAAATGCAAATGAAGCACAACTGAGCACCCATCGTGAGAACAAGAAGAATGACACGAAGGCTTTGTATCTCATTCATTAAGGAGTCAATGATGAAGTCTTTAAGAAGATTACAGGAGCAAAATCATCAAAGGAAGCTTGGGCGTCGTACAAGGGGAGAGATAAAGTCAAAAAGGTGAGACTCCAAATGTTAGGATATTAATATAAACTTTTGCAAATGGATTCATTTGAATCCGTCACTAACTACATAAGTCAAATTCTAGCTTTCTCAAATTATAAGAAAACCTTTGGAGAGGAGTGCAAGGATCAGGCAAATATGGAGAAGATCTTGCAGACTTTGATCACCCATTTTGATCATAGTGGCAATAAAAAAAGCACATGATATGTCCGCCGTGACAGTTGATGAGTTATCTGGCACACTACAAGCTTAGGAACAACGCATGAACGAGAAGAACACTCAAAGGCCAGTCGAGAAAGTATTTCAAAGCCAAGAGTCCACCAAAGATGATCGAGGTGCTAATTCCCTCCAAAAAAATGGCGGTTCTTGCAGCAGAGGACATTGACATGGTGGTCACTACAGCAAGAAAGGTCGTGGTAGTCATAATAACAATCATGACAGTAGAGGCAACCAAAACAATGATCAAGAGAAATTTGATTCTAGCCATCAACATAATTCAAATTACAAAGGCCTAGGCCGTGGTCGTGGTAGAGCAAGGTATGATAAATCTGACATTGAATGCTATTATTGTCACAAATGTGGCGATTATGTAAATGAGTGCAGATCTAGGGGAAATGATGAGAGAGCTAATTGTGCACAAGAAGTTGAAGATGATAGAAACCATGCCCTCCTAATGGTTACTGCAGCTAATGAATCATCAAACTACCACACATGGTTCCTTGACACTAGGTGTACAAACCATATGTGTGGCACAAAGGAGCTTTTTGTTTATCTAAATGAGTCATTTCACTCGAGAGTCAAGTTTGTCGATGAAAGCACCATTCTAGTCATAGGAAAGGGACGAATTCTCATCAAGTTGAAGACCAGGGATCACAAGTACATTTTTGATGTATTCTATAAGCCAGACATGAAGAGCAATCTATTAAGTATGGGCCAACTGCTAAAAAAAGAGTATGATATGCGCTTAAAAGATAATCAACTCGCAATTGTTGATACGAAAGGTACACTCATTCTTAAGGCTCCTTTAATAAAGAACCGTACATTTCTAGTTGACGTTGCCACTGATATTTATAATTGCCTCAATGTCGTCATAAAAGATAGGTCTTGGTTGTGGCATCTTCGTTTTGGTCATTTAAATTTTGGCAGTTTGAAACTACCTGCTCAAGGGAATATGATAAAAGGCTTACCCAGCATACATTATCCAGACCAATTGTGTGAGGCTTGCACTTTTAAAAAACAAAGAAGATTGCCATTTGTAGTAGGAAAGAATCACCATGCACTATAATCACTGGAGCTCATCCATTCTGACGTGTGTGGCCCAATGATTGTTATGTCAAATGGTAACAATAGGTATTTCTTACTTCTATGGATGATTTTACAAGGAAAACTTGGGTCTACTTTCTGCAAAGGAAATTTGAAGTTTTTGACTATTTTAAGGCACACATTGAAGGCACACATTGATTACTCTATTAAAGCTTCAAGTATTAATGGTGGAAGTGAATTTACTTCTAAAGAGTTTAATGACTATTGTAAAGAACAGGGAATAGAGCATGAAGTCACATTGTCTTATACTCCATAACACAATGGAGTTGCTGAACGAAAGAATAGAACTATTATGGACATGATGAGGAAGATGCTTAAAGCCAAACATAAGCCCAACTCATTTTGGGCTGAAGCTATCTCATGTTCCATTTACTTGCTCAATAGATCATCAACAAGGAGTTTCCAAAATGTCACCCGTGTAGAAGTGTGGAGTGGTTTCAAGCCAAGTGTAAAGCATCTCAAGGTGTTTAGCTCTATTGCCCATGTTCATGTTCCACCAAAGACAAGGACAAAGTTAGATGACTGAGCAGAGAAGACTGTCTTCATTGGCTACACACATGGACGGTACAAGCTATTCAATCCTGTGACAAAGAAGGTGATTGTAAGTATAAACATGTTCTTTGCTAAAAATAAAGCTTGAAAATGGGATGTTGATGAGCAAAATGACTCATGGAGACATCCTATTCTTGAAGAAGAAGAAGTTCTTGAAGCGGTTGTTCATACCACAAAGGAAGAAGTCTCAACAATTTCTACCCAAGAAAATCCTACAACGCCAGCCACCAGAGAAGTTAGAAGACCAAGGAGACAACGCCAATGACCAATTACCTTGAGAGATTTTGAGATAACACCTGATAATGCTATTAATGATGATGGGGATTTGGTGCACTTCGCCATGTTTACAGATTGTAAACCAATGAATTTTAAGGAGGAAATACAAGATCCTAAACGGATGGATACAAGGAATGAAGACATAGAGGCGATTGAAAAGAACAACATGTGGGAGCTCATTGATATTCCACAAGGTCATAAGGCTATTGATGTGAAGTGAGCATTCAAGACAAAAATGAAGTCAAATGGTGAGGTGGAGAGACATAAAGCAAGACTGTGGCAAAGGGATTTGAGCAACGACCTGGCTATGACAATCAAGAGGTATATTCTCCTGTTGCTCAAATCGAAACTATTAGGCTTATTTTTGCTTTGGCTACACAGAATTATTGGAAAATCCATCAAATGGATCTAAAGTCAGCTTTTCTCAATGGACCAGTTGAAGAGGAAGTCTTTGCTAAGCAGCCACCTGGTTTCGTGAAGAAGGGAAGTGAAGAAAAGTGTATAAACTAAAGAAAGGTTTGTATGGCCTGAAACAAGCACTAAGAGCATGGATAAGTACATCGATTCTTTCTTCCATGAAACGGGATTTCAGAAGTATCCCTCTGAGCATGCTTTGTATGTACTAATAATTTTGGTGGTATTCTACTACTCTGTCTTTGTGTTGATGATTTAATCTTCACAAGCGATGATTCTAGAATGATTGAAGATTTTAAGAGTCCATGATGTATGAGTTTGAAATGACATATTTTGATTTAATGCCATACTTCCTTGGCATCGAAGTTGTTCAAAAGGAAGATGGGATATTCATTTGCCAAAGGAGGCATGCTACTAAACTTCTAAGGAGGTTCCGCATGCATTACCGCAAGCCAGTGAGAATTCCCACGGAGGTTGGGACCAAGTTGTCCAAAGAAGATCATGAAGCACAAGTTGATTCCACTCTATTCGGGCAAATGGTTGAAAGCTTAAGATATTTGACATGCACAAGGCTTGATATATCTTATGGAGTTGGATTAATTAGCAAATTTTTGAAATTTCCTCGCTAATTTGTGCTCTTATAGGCTATTCAGAAAATGACTGGGGTGGAGACTTAGATGATCATAGAAGCACATCTGGCTATTTTGTTTCAAGTATGGAACCACTGCTTGTTCGTGGTCTTCAAAGAAACAATCAATTGTTGCTCTCTCAACGTGTGAAGCAAAGTATGTTGCAGCAGCTTCAAGTGCATGTCAAGCAGCTTGGTTATACAATATGATGAGTCAAATTCATTTTCCAATTGAAGGACCAACGAAGATCTTTGTTGATAATACCGCTGCAATCAATTTGGCAAAGAATCTAGCTACACATGGAAGAAGCAAGCACATCTACACACGTTTTCATTTCTTGAGGCATCAAGTTGAAGAAAAGATGATTAAGTTAGAGTACTGCAAGTCTGAAAACTAGGTTCCTGACATTCTCACCAAACTATTGAAGTATGAAGCCTTTGCTAAGGTGAAGCCGTTGCTGGGAATGGTTGGTTTCGCGAATCTGGATTAAGGGGGGATTTTGGCATTAATCTCGATTCTACAGCATTTTTTTTTGTTTTGTTGAATAAATCAATCTTGGTTAGTGGAGTCATAGTCTTAGTAAGTGGAGTCATAATTTCAGTGGTATTTGTTTTTTGTTGCTATTTTTATAGCACATATGATGTAAGTAGGCTTTTGGTTAGTTGTGCCTTAAAAGTAGGAGTATAGTTGTCTTCACACTATTATAAATAATGTTTTACTGTCGGTTTTATGTACCACCTTGTTTGTCTTATTCGAATAAAAAAGTATTTCCCTTTTCAAAGTTTTGTTCCTATTTATTACTGTTGTCCTTCTACAACAATATTGAGCTTTCTATATGATGTTAGATTCTCTTTTTGTCTTTTACTGTTCTTTTTTTTAATCTTCTTATTATCACTATATCCGACCCTAACCGTCACCATGTCCTTAAGCTTGGCTTCGACCTCAATCCTGGTATCTTAACCTTTATCGTAATCCTTTCCTTAATCCAAACATGATCTTGTTTTAGGCCCTTATCTCCTCCCCAACCCAACCTTGATGATCATATCATAGTATAGGTCCCAATACAGACTCCGATTCTTTGATTTTAAATGACCGGGGAATAAATTGAGATAAAATCACTGGTTCCAAGGGAGGTGGGACTTGTGAAATAACAATTAGTACCACGTCACCGACGAATTTACGCGGATTGGGTGTTTTGAAAGAATTAATATAGTTCAAAAATGAAAAAGAACACCTTAAAGTTTGAGGGGCACGTTAAAATACGATGCATAGTTTAAAAAGAGTATAAAATTAATCATTTCTAAATTTTCATAAATCAAGAATATTTAACCAAAAAATTCAAAAAGAATGAACAATTTTAACCTTTTTTTTTGGTCTATTTTTTCCCCCGAGTTCCAAGCATGATCAATTAAAATATACTACTCTTCTTTCACCTTTCCTTTCTTTTTTGGCCATAAAAATGGTTGCAAGTTGCGTGGCTTCCGAGTATGGTAGAAGTTTCATGGGCCTGAAAGATGCATGAATTGGCAGGTAAAAATTACTGCCACATGATTTGGTGGGTACTGCGACGTTACTTATTTAACACCAAGAGGAAGAAAAGCTTAAAATTGATTTCATTGTATTTATGGTTAGAAAACATTGATTCATCCGATTTCACCAAGTTTGTTATTTTACTGTGCTTTTTAACTCTTACCAGTTTAATTTAATGTATTTTTTCACATTTCCAGCAAAGCTTTCATAGCTCAGTTGGTTAGAGCACCCGTTTAGTAAGCAGGAGGTCTTGAGTTCGACTCTCCATGAAAGCAATCTCCATCCTTTCAACCGATCTGAAAACTCCAATCTCATACACATGTAATTGGATAGTTGAACCAGCACAAGAATTCTCAGTCTCAGTTCTCAGTGCATCATCACCATAGAAGAGTACATGCATAGCTAGATTTCAAACTAATCCTAACCCAGATCCTTATTCCTTCGTTTCTCCTTTTTGCTGGATCAAAGCATGATTCAATTTCCACTACTGAGTTACCTAACTTAGCAGAGCAATAATGGAAACAAAGGTTCTCTCCCACGTCCCTCTGCAATGTCATTTACATACAGACCTACTTTTATCCTTCCATATACTGAAACTAGCATGGCTGAGAAGTCTAAGTCACTGACTCAGCAACCTTCAAGGTCTCTCCATTTGAGGTAAACTAGACCTGCACGATAATGAGTGAAAGCCCCAGCTACCACCAATATATGGAACAATTGGTGGCTGTGCCCTGCAATGTCAAATTTTCCGGGTTTCCATCGCTCCGGAATTCTTGTGGCATAAACCAGTGCTCCAAGCCCGTAGAAAGCACCCATCAAAATCTCATATCCGGTGGTGTGGAAAGCTTCAGGTCTGCCCCAAAACAAGTAAAGTTTGTGCATTATAGGTGCAACTCCAGATAAACCCATGCCGAGGAAGAGAGATGCACGAATTGTGCGGAATTCGGGGTTTTGGAAGACTGGCAAGAGAGAAACCAGAATTGTGGCGATGCCCAGGACAGTAATAAAGCCCATGTAGAGGTTGCAGAAGAAAGGGTAGCACATGAAGGAGTAGTATACTGGCGGGTAAAACGAGGTAGAAATGAGAGCTGCGATTCCAGCATAGTCAAGCCTGAGCATAATGTAGGATAGGCGCTCAGAGTGGCAAGAGAGAAGGTGGCAAGTGCTGCTAGCCAGCAAGCAAAACATGGCACCACCCATGAATGCGAAAAATGGCCATCTTGTAATTGGTCTCAACATCAATGGTGCTATTATGTTTGCAAAATCATCCTTCAAGCTCCGCTGCATCAATCAAAACACAAAAAGCAACCATCAGCTCCACTCAACTCCTAAGAAACAATTGAAAGTACTAATTATACCACTTCAATGCTTTAAACTATCTCGCTTCTCCAACTAAATGATTAACCAATCAGCAAAGGTGCATTTACAGACCAGAATAAAAAATCAAGGATTTCCATTCAAGTTAATATGTTGTTAGTATTAAGCCCTTGCACCAACGAGAAACTCGGGAAATATGCATAATGCACTCAAGTAAAATACAAACAAAAACACTGTTACAAGCTAGTATTCCAAAGAAAGGATATAATTGAAAGGAGATTACAACGGTAGGGGCTCGCAAAAGTGAACTACCGGTAGCTCTATGCTTTTCGACTGTTAGATCTATATTAAAAACCGTATGTTTTGTATTTTTTTTATTTTGAATGGATTTTGATCAAATCCAATGGTTAAAAATGTGCAATATCCTTATGAGGTCCTACCGTAGAAGGACCCTAATTGAAAAGTATAAGAGATTACAAAACAAAGCTAAAATAAAGACTAGAAGCCATGCAATTAAATCAAAATCTCCCAAAAAGTTATTGAGGTTTAGAGGAGGAAGTGTGGTACCAGAACGCAAATGTCAGTGTAATTTTTGTTGGAGAATCTCTCAGGCAAACAGTTGTATAAAAGTTCCATAACATGCCAGCCTGAGGAGAGGGATGGAAGCAAATCCATCGAAGGCAATGTAGACTTTAACTCTTTAAGTCTGTGTAGGTCAGGCATGTGGGGCAAGGAAGGAAGGCATCCTTGCAACTTATGCAGATCAGCCTTCTTCAGCATGTCAGGAACATGCTGTAGATTGTGGAGATCAACAACCTTTGGAACCTTCATTGCAGTGTATATGGTCAGGGAAAGGAAGAGAAAGAACCCGATTAAATGCCTGCATAAGTTATATTCAAAACGAATTAAACACTTTGGCACTCCAAAATCAATAGCTCACAACTAAAGAACTAAATGAAAGAAAAACAATGTCGAACTATAATCAGAACGAGTTACTCTAACACTTTAGATTATCATTTCAACTCTAACGTTAATAACTCACAAATCCCATCATTACGCTATTTCAAATATGCAAGATGTCAGTGCCAAAGACTTCGGAGCAAGAAATCCTACAAACTCAATGATTTCTACCCCCACAATTCCCCCTAGAGAAATAACACACACATGAAAATTTTTATCTCTTACGTCACAATGCATGGATGGCAAAATTACACGGAATCTATAAGACCGAAATTGCTGTTTTGTCCCCTTTCATGGTGTGCATAATTTCCCTTTTCGTTAACAATATCATCTTTTTAAGAACAAAACAAAAACTTTTAATTAGCTATAATGCAAGAACAAATAACAATTGAGGATAGAATCCTTACGTCCAAACGTTTAGCGTCTCATTATGAATGGTAAACATGCTGAGGAAGACCTGCTTCAATGGCATCTCAGATCGGTAATGCCCAAGAATGTACTCATTGTCCCTCAAATACCCGGGCAATGAGTGGTATTCAACTAGCTGGTACTTCACTTTCTTCCATAACCCTTTTCCTTTACCCTTATTATTGCTTTGCACAGTCTCGGAACACACTTTCAAATCCTCACAATTCTTATTTCCAATACCCATCTTCTGTTTTCAAAGAAAATAATTACAAAAAATGTCAAAACCGCAAAGTAATAATTTTCCTGTTTTATAGACGTATATATGGAGCAAAACATAGGAAAGCTGTCCTTTATTATTGCCCATAAACGACAATAACCCAGAATTCAAAAAATGATATTTCGTCTGGTCTCAATCAAAATCCTTTTACTTTTCTTGTCCAACAGGAGAAATTTTCTTTTTGCTTTTTCTCGCTCCATTTTTTTTTTTTCACAACAATAATAATTTGTTGGCGGTGATAAACAAATACATCTAAAATTCGAAAACCAAAAAAAAAAAAAAAACCTGAAATTGAAGAAATACGAGCTGAGATCAAGTACGAAATTCTTCTCCTTCTGCTTCTTTTTCTTCGGACGTTCTGAAAATACAACGACAAGGAAAGTTTAAATGCAAAATCGACGGAGAAAATAAGACAATTGAGGAATTGTCGTGAGAAGAAAAGGGAAAATATGATCATAGGAGTATGAGAAAATCCAAAGAAAATGGAGTCAAGTGGTTTAGCAATGTACCCGCGAAAAAAATTTGGCGAAGATCTTTGAAAGTAGGAAACACCTGCAAGATAAAATCTTGGGCTTTAACGAATTGAGTAAATTATTTATACAAGTTGGAGAGAGATAAAAGATTCGGTTCGGAGATGCCAAGATGCCAAAGCAAGACAATCGATGAGGATGGGCAATGGGGTGTTGGGCTATAAACAACAACTCTGGAAAGCTTTAAGTATTACCCCTGTTTGGCATAATAGGCCACAAACTCAATTATCAACAGTATAATGTTACAATAATAATAAAAAAAATTTACTATAATATAAAACTCTCATATGTTATAGTAAAAATAATTTTAACCAACAGTTCCCACCACCTTCCAGTTCTACGGGAAAATTACAGTCAATATCTAACCAAGTAACAACAATGTTTTAACTTCTATTTACTTTAAAAAATTTTAAAATCTGTTATTTTCTTTATTCTCCTCTTTTATGATAAGTATTGTATTTTTACATTAACGATAAGAATCAAAACAGTTGTTTTAGTCATTAAATTAGTTTTTTAATAGTCTAATTTATGAGTGTTTATGTTAAATATAAAAAGATCTTATTGCCAAAAATTTAATCTGTTAACTAAAGAGTTCAGCATGGTAGTGAAAACACAACTCCTACCATAAAAATTACCTTCTTTTTGGATTTAAAAAAAAATCATTTTTCTAAAGGGAAAACATGCATCATTGCAAAAAATAAATATATAGACATTAAGGTCGTGTGATAACCACAAAGTACAAGGAGAAATTGAAGCAAATAACAAATTTTAAAAAATCATTAGTAAAAGGGATTTTGGCACATTTGCCCCTTAATTTTTATGTATTTTTACAATGTGGTCTTTAAACATTTTTTGTGGCAATTGAGTCCCAAACATAACAAAGTGTGGTAATTAAATCATAGTCACAAACTTTCTTTAAATTTAAGACGGAAACAATCTATGAGATACATGTGACCTATTTACACCTATACACCTAATTTAATTTTAATAAGAGTCAAATTATTCAATTTTTTGCGTAAAATTGAAAAATTATATTATTGTTAATGATATTTTTAACAGCTTTGTTGGTTTCTATGTATATTTTAACCATTGTACTGCTCAAAATTACATCTCTTTCCTTCTAAATAGGTCATGTGTACTTTAAGTGATTGTTTTTCATTTTAATTTTGAGAAACATTAGTAATTAGAGACTTGATTGCCCTAATTAGCTAAGTTTAGGGACTCAATTGCCACATTTAGCAAAGTTTAGGACTCAAATGTCATAAAAGTAAGTTTAAGGACTATATTGCAAAAAAAACCTAAAATTTAAGGGGTAAATATACCAAAAACCCTTGCTAAGAAAAGGTCAAGTATTTGAAAATGTGAAATAAATAATATATTTTAAATAAATCTGTGTTTTATAAACTTCAAATACCCAAAATGCCCCAACATTATACCAAGTAGTTCACTTTCTTTTTCCTTTTCTCTGATTCATTCTCTCCATCGCAAAGATTTCTCTTTCTCTAGCCCTCCTTTCTCTAGTCTCTCTCTTCAGACTACGGCTTAGATTTGACATCATTCATCGTTGTTGGACACTAGCAGAACGACGTAGATACGACTACGTCAAAGATTCGAGGCATTGTTTGGTGATAGAAATAGCAAAGCCTCAACGTGGTGAGTCTTTCACTAATGATAATACCAACTGGTAGACGCACAACGTGGAGTTAGAGCTATTGTCGATTAAGAACACATAGGACCTACAGGTGTCGTGGACTGTTTACAGCTCGAGCGTGGCGTGCCTAACAACAATCCATTCTTTGAGACCATAGATCTTGAGATTCCCAGTGTCCTTGAGAATCAACTGCCGCTTTTGATTCTCGATTTCATAGTTGAAAGTGATCAAGGAAGCTCCCTTTTCCTGCTCCAGTGAGCGGTTGAGTATGGTCAAGGCAGCAAGGCACAACGAGGCAGGGGGGAGTAGAAGCAAAAGAGAGAGGAGAAAGGAAAAAGAAGAATAAAAAATCTTAAAAGAAAAAAATCTGAAAAAAAAAATGAAAGTAATGTTCAATTTAGGTTTAAGGGAGAGGCTTTCTGTCGAAATTTTTAAAAAAATTTTAATTTTGAGTTTTTTTTTTTTTTTGTATGGATAAAATGGAATTTGTTCTAAATCTAAGTGTTTAAAAAAACCTTAAAAACCTAAAAAAAATCAAAAAATGAAAAATAAAAAAATGGTGTTATGTTTGTAAAAATTTAATATTCTTATTTTAGTGACAGGATGGCTGAATGAGGGAGTAAGTTTTGAAACGAATCTTGTTTTAGTCCAAGAATGTAATCTTTTGTATAATTTTCATTCATGCTTATGTTCTCTATGTTGTTTGCATACATGCATGCTTAGGATAGCTGAGTTATAGAGTCTTTAGCATTCTTGAGACGTGTCCTAATTATGTTTGTAACATATTTCATTCTGCTATATATTTGTCAACATGTGCATCTAATAAAAAAACTAAAAAAATATAAAAAAATCTTTTAAAATAAAAAAATATGAAAAAACCTCAAAAATGTTTTGTAAATATTTGTTTTCTTTATTTTTAATGTGCCTCCTATTCGATGAAGAAACCCATGGTTATATCACAACTTGTTATAGAATTCAGATATTGCTTAAGTTTATGTTAGTTTCTTATGTTGGCCTCCTAAAATTTGAGCACTTAATCTTGAATTTTGATTTGTTATACTAATTTAGAAACTGTTCATGTTAATATAATTTAGTTTGTTTTTATAAATCTTATAATATGTTTGAATCCCTTTCAAGGCAAAATCCTAAATAATACTAAGTAAAGAACAAAATTTAGGTCATCCTTGAATGGTTTGACCCTTTCAAGCTAAACTGCATACATTTTATATCCTTAATTACTCTATTGTGCTTAATGTTCTATTTTTCTTTGTCACCCACAAATTTTTAGCCTAGTCTTTTTAATAATTTCATATAATTTCTTTTTACCTTTTACTCATAAGACACATGATTGGTTTGAATATATTTTAGGTTATGCTAATATTATGAGAGATTGGGAAGGGTTATGAAAAGAAATTTGTTTTCTTTTGTAAGTTTGTAGATTCAAGAAAAAAAGGGAAAAAAATTAAAAAATCAAAAGAAAATTTTAAAAAAATGAAAAATCAAGTAAAAAAGAACAAAAAAATGGATGACAAGTGAATGTTTACTTCATATTTATGTTTGTTACTTGGGAATTAATTTGTATATTTCAAAGGTCCAGGAATAATGTAAGTGTTTTATGGACGAATCAAGATTCAAATTTATCCTTCATCGTACTTTTTACCCTAACCTTGTATTATAAGCCGAATAAAGTCCTAATGCTCCTTGACTCATCGTTGCTATATTAGTGGAGAAAGGAATAAAAAAAAAAAGCTATAAGATTTCATTAAAAAATTAGTCTATATTAATGTGAATTTATCTTATTTGTATGCAATGATTAGTGATAGAATAATACTCATACATGTATGAGACATACTCTTAAAATGAACCATAAACTTGAATAATATCTGCATTTTTTTTTTAGGTATGAATCTGAAACAACCCCTGATGACATTCTGTAAAGAGTCAAAGCTGTTGAAAAATCAATGTTTTAATCTGTTTTAATGTTTTATCGCTTTAATTGCTTAGGACTAGAAATAAGCTGGTTACGGATATAATAAGACTGTGAAAATGCACATTTATTTAGGCTAAAATTAATCATTTTGAGTTTATATCTCTCGTTAAATCCCTTAATTATAGCATTTGTGTGGTATTTAGTATTTTAGTATGCTTGTGTAAAAATATGTTTAAAAATGTGTTTTTAGTGTGATTTTATGTTTGATAATATTTTTAGTAATTTTTAGAATCATTTCTGTGTGTTTAATAATTAATTAGTTCAAAAATAATCAAACCCATAAAAATAATGTTAATTTTTTAGTTTATAAATATATTTTATAATATTTCTAGTAATTTCTAAAAATATTTACAAGTCATAAATAATATCTATTAAGGTTTGTTAAGTTTAGAATTTTTTTTATTTTTAGTGTGTTTTATATGTTTTATTATAAAATAAATATTTTTAAAATTACTGTAAAAATTATGTTTGTAAAATAATTAATTTTAGTTTGTTTATTTTATTTTAGATTTGAATTTAGAAGAAAAAGGAGCAAAATAGCGCGAAAAAAAAGGACCTTAAATGCATGAAAGATTAAAAAAAAGAAAATAAAATTCAAAAGCTGGACATGTGGTGCCCCCAAAACTATCAAATTAAACCGCCCAAGAAATTGGAGCCATCCAAGTCTCCCAATTGTCCTTGTGGATTCTGTGTGGCGCATTTCACATGAGCGTAGTTTTCCATCCGTCAGATAAGCAGACCGCCTTTAGTCCAATGGTCTAGATTGATTCCCTTGGTCCTACTTTGACCTGCATTTCTGACCAGCTTTTGAGTCGTTCGATTGTGAGCTGAAGTGTTTAGATTGCGTCCTTACTGAGTTCCCGCGCTCCACGTCGCAGATGATCTTGAAGTAAAATAAACATTCTAAGGCTGATTCAAGCGTGTAGAGAAAAAGAAAAAAATAAAAAAAATCTAAAATATCATATTTGCTTTGATTCAACAAATATAGGGCGGCAATAATTTAATTCAAGAATTCTAAAAAATTTCCAAAAAAATCATTTTACCAATCTGCAGCCTAAAAATATTAAAATAACCCCCCCCCCCCCCCCCCCCACACCAAATAGCATGTAATTCACCCTTTCTCTATAATTTGGAGCTATTTCTTACTTTCTCTCTTCTTAGGTTAGTTTTCTCTTAGTTTTATTTTTATGTTTTTTGTAAAATATTTCTTGTTTTTATTGTAAAATCGTTATGTTAAGTAAAATTATGTGTGCTTTTATTTTCAAATGTCTTTCTAATTTACTTTTTAGCTGAGGAAAGAGGAAGGAAATACTTGCAAAATTAAGTTAAATATTTTTAGTTTTTAAAAGTTTTCTAAGTAGTTATAATGTCAAAATCATTTTTAGAAAACTTATTATTTTCTAGTTTTCTTAGCTAAAATTCTTGCAAAATTAAGTTTTGATTTTTCATAGACATGGACTAGCACGAGTAATGCATAGAAACATTTTGATTATTCGTGAATAGGAAAGGACATAGTAAATGCTTAACTTTAATTTTGTTGCTAATTTTAGTTAATTAATTTTGAAATCATACTTATTTATTAGAATAAGTTTTTTATGCATTATAGACATAAATAGACACATTAAATGCTTGGTAACTCTTGATATATTGTAGTCAAGAGATAGCATATTGTATACTTAAACTATTTCAATAAATAATTTTAGAAAAACTAAAATATATTAAAGTTAATTGCCAGAATAGAACCTTTGATCCTTGGCACAATTATAATTGTTGTTTCTTTTAAATTAAATTGTACTTATTGTTAAAGTTCCAACTTCCATTTAATTAAACCACCTTTCTTAATATTAAAATTCTATTTACCATTCTAATTTAAAAAGCATTTCTTATTATTAAAATTCTAAAAATCACAAAAAAATCTAAAAATAGAAAAAGTAAAAAAAAATGTGTAGATAAGTAAATAAATTGTAAATAACTAACTTTAATCCTCAAATTATTTAACTAATAAATAAAAATAATACAACTGATATATTGGACCTTTGTAATATCTTTTCTCTGTGGAATCAACCTCAGATTCATCTAGTATTATTACTTAGACAACTATAAACTTGAGATTATATCGGACTCACAATTTTGGATCCGAACATGATTTCTACTGCAAATTATCTTTAAGATTTAACAAACTTTAAGTAAAATAAAGAGCAATATTATTGCATTCCATAATATGATATGAAACTAAAAAATCTGAAGTATATTTATAAAGCCAAAGATGTCCATTTATGAATGGATACAACCATTGTAACTCATGCAATCATTCATTTAAAGGTGTCTTTTCGTGAATCAACATAACTATTACAACAGCTATATGTTACAAAAGATATTCTATTGATATTAAGTATTTAGTTGTGTATGAAAGAGTACAACCAACCAATACAACTATTCAAAACAATATAAAGTCGCACGTTTTTATAATAGCAATATTCGGGTGGGCGCCGCGACGCCCTGCTATCTAATTTTATATTGCAGGAAATTTCCAGCCAACACCACAGCGCTAGGTTCTCCACACCATGGTGTCAAAGCCTCACATATGGGTGCCACAACTTGACGACCTTGCCCCATGTATTGCATTGGCATTGACTATAACATGTGGCTCCATAGAACCAAAACTATGTCGCTCAATGTTGATAAAAAAAAAAATCTTATGTTTCCTATTTATAAGTGACACTTGGCTTTCAATATTTGAGAGACATATTATAATCTCTCCAAAAATCCTCCACTAGATTGTAATATTTCTTAAAATATACCAACAATATGCTCATACCTATAAGAGGGTATCTTTTGATTTAAATCGTCAAGTGGTAAATGCACTTTAAAGTATTCACAAGACAAAGGTATGTCATGCAAGAAAGCAAGTCTTTCAAGTAAATATAAGAAATATGTCACAGATAAGCTATCTCATTTTCAAACTATGTTGCAATTATTTTTGCACTATTTCAGCCATGTGCTCCATCTTGGATTTATGAATATTTACAAGATTAAACCATGGTCTTGTTAGAAACAACACCATTTCTTATGTTCACTTAAGTGAGGTTTCAATTTATGTCTTTAGATACTCAACTTGAACTTCATTAAGAGTTTACACTCAGCCTTAAAACATAGCTATTTTCATTGAACATCCTAGAAGAGACAAAAAAAAAAAAAATTTAGTGCTAACCTAATTATATGTCACTAACTTGTTCTTATCCTTTTAACTATTTAATAGCGATAAAACTATTACAAAGTCAGGTTGAGATCACCGATGAATCTTTCAAAGAAAGGTTTTAGTCTCATTTCACTAAATGCATCCTTGACTAAAAGTCCCTTGATAATCCTTCTATCAAAGGAACTGACAGGTTCTTATTTTTCTTAACATAAATAACAATAATAACACCATCTATTATTAGTTGTTTCAAATACTCATGTCTCAAGCTAATATTTCTATATTGTCCATTATATACTTTGTTATAAGCTCAAAACAAAGTGACTTCACTATTATAGTACAAAAAAATTATCGATAGTGGCTGTAAAGCCCCCTTTTTCGGACGTCACAGATGTCGTTACATTCATTCTTTAAAATATTAATTGAAGCAAAACTATTATAAATTATAACATATATTTGAAATCATAGTTTGGAAAAGCATACCCAGGATCTGTACATATATTTTTTTATACAAAAATACAATTCACGAGAAATTATAAATTTACTTAATTATAACAATTCGCTTTTCCATAAACATTCTGTAAATAGTTTGCTAATATTATTGAAAACTAAATTAACCTTTGAAAACAATAATAAAATTCTTTGAACACAGTTCGGCAGGCCAAACTTTGGATTTCGACAGGCCGAACACGACCGGTAGGCCGAAGGTCATCCATCGGCAGGCTGTCCGAGGCTTTGCAAAATGATGTTTTAAAAAATCAACAAGATCGACAGGCCGATACATGGCAACCGGCAGGCCGATTAGAATTCTTCGGCAGTCCGACTAGTATGGTTGGCAGGCCGAACTAAAAAAAAATTTCTTTTAAAACAAGTTTTAAAGTTTCATATGTAGAAGAAAATTTATAAAATAATAAAAGTCTAATAAACAAGCATTCTCAAAATTTATAAAACTTATTCTTAAAATTATAAACATACTCCAATTCATAAATCATGGATTATTTCATTAAAATTTCTTTCCTTGGCATTCTTCCATTTGCAAATCATCTTCCTTAGCTCACACGCCTGTCAGTGTCCTCCACCTACTCTAAAACTTTCTTACCCTTATCTGCAACATGATATAAAACTTGAATAAGCTAATGCTTAGTAAGTACATTGTAATTCTCACAACTTAAAAACATTTCATGAACATCATCAACTTCATCATTATCATCATCATAATAGTGCACTAGGCACATTTTCATAGGAACATATCTTTCATTACATCAATCACATTCAAACTTTATTTATTTTATCTTAAGGGCCCAAGTGTTGCACCATAACATCATCATCATAGGCGCGCCGTCATGAGAGAAGAGGGATAGCTAATCCCAAACCAAACATGACACATAACATAACTTAACATTTCATTGGGTGTGCAACACTTATTTAGGTGATACATATATACATACTTATACTTTCATACTTTGAAAAACATTATCATGAAAACATGCATAAACTTTCATGCCTTAAACTTCATGAAAAATCATCATGAGAAATCATCATAAAACCATCATAAAAATGGATTTCAAACTTTTCATAAAACTCATACTTTTCATAAAATTCATCATGTTGCAGGTGAGAATGTACTTACCTCAATGAGCTTACTTAACCTTACTTTTGTAGGTGACAACGCCGCGGTCTTGATGTGCTCACTTCTCATTATGATCATGTCATACATTCATAAAATGGTAATTAACATTTAGTTAATGAATTAATTACCATAACATAGCATCCATAATAACCATTTCATAAAAACATCATACATACATTTTTCATTAACCATAAAACATTGAAACAACATTTTCAACACATTTATATTTCTGACCTCCATGAAATTAAAAATTAATAACTTTACATCCACATATAATTTGAGAACCAAAATTGGC
>CAMOHE010043824.1:0-40554 GCA_946598075.1 Artocarpus hirsutus | reverse complement strand
TTAGTGGAGAGTGGGTTTGAAAGGTAGGCCTATGGAGTTCATAAATTTCACTAATCTAGAGATCTCTCAGAATATACTTGTTGGCATAAACTAATCCGAGTGTAGGTACAGAAGTGCTAGAGGCATCACACACACACTCAAGGAATTATGAGCATGGTAAACTTGAGATTTAATTTGATTTTTACATGATCACAATGGTTAGAGTCTCCTTTGAGTCATAAACTTTATGCAATCTTCGAGACCAAGTATGATGAAAAATTAAATTGAAGCTCAAACTATGTCATGTGTCAGTGTCAGTCCTATCTTTTGTGTCTTGATCTTTGTTCTTCTTTTGTGTCTTTTGCTCGAGGACTAGCAAAATCTTAAGTTTGGGGGTATTTGATAAGTTAGTTTTAGGCTAATTAATTAGATGATTCTCACTTAATATTTATGTTAGTTTTGAGCAATTTATAAGAATTTGATAGTCTTTATGTTCTTTTGTAGGTTTTGAAGAAAAAAGATGCGCGACAGCAATATATGGGGTAAAATAGATCAAAAATAAGCACAAGTGGATATGAGACAAAGTGGAGCGTAGGCGCCACTTCATGGGCACCTAGGCGCTCATACAGACGAAGGTTACATACAAAAACCCGAGAGCAAAGCGCCTAGGCGCCACAACTTGGGCGCCTAGGTGCCATTCTATGAAGGAGACTTATCAAAGCTACGGCGCCTAGGCGCTGCAATCCTGGCGCCTAGGTGCCAATTTGAAAATTGCTTCATGACGCTAATTAGCGCCTAGTCGCTGCAATCCTGGCACCTAAGCGCCAGTTCGAAAATCGTTGCATAAGGCTGCTTAGCGCCTAGGTGCTACAATCATGGCGCCTAGGCGCCATTACGAAGCCTAGGCGCTAGAAAATGGAGCCTAGGCGGCATTGCGATTTCGATGCAAATTTATGCCTAATTTTGTTTCAAAATTACCCCTCCAAACCCTAAGGTATAAATAGAACATTATAGAAGGATGGAACACGAATTTTTGATGGAGAGAACCTGTAGAAAAGAGGAGAGAACTCACTACTTTTGGAGGAGAAGATCGGTGCTACCGGAGATGGACTCTATCTTCCCATCCAACCATACAGTCTTCTCTTCTACTCCTCATGTTTAAGAAATTATTTAGGATGATTTTTTGTTTCATTATGAACTAATTTTCCTTATTCTAGGGCTACAATGTAGCCAGATTATGAATGTTCATATTTATTTAATTTAATTTCATTCGATGTTTATTCATTATCTATGCTGAGTATTTGATCTAATCTTAATGCTTGTAAAAGTTTGCATAGCTTTTGCATGATTTGTGATTCAATTTGAGGCTGAGAAGCAATAATTAAATTAGACCATGATTGAATGCCATGAAATCATCATAGGATAGAGATATCTATGAGACTTGTGTAACACTGTGAATTTTTTGTGTTTAATGAATCTTGATAAGTTTAAAGTTTCCACAGAGATGTAGGAAATTTGCTAACTAGGATAAATTATTAATGCTTGAGAAAGATTGATGACTGTCTTAGAGAAATTCGTTATCAGCATAGGAGTAAATATTAATTGAGTAAATTAAATAAATTGGATAGGATTAATCTAGTGAATCAGAAACCCTAGAAGTCTTAATCTATTGAATTCTCTCCTGTTAAAGTACAAAAAATCAATCGTCGTTAATCTAATTTGTCTTACTTTTGCCATTTTATCACTCCATTACTTCATATATCTTAGTTGTTCAAATAGAAATAGAGTTAGAGTAATTTGGTACTTAGTGACAATTAGTCCTCGAGGGAACAATCTCTACTTTCACTTTATTTCTTGTTAACGATACGTGCACTTGTGTTAGAAAATCCACAACAAACTCCAAGAGTTAAATGATCATTTTACTAAGACAAATATTGAGTTGATTCTTTGTGTAGCATGTCTAAGCCCCGATAATTCATTATTTGTTTTTAATAAGAAAAAACTGATTTTTCTTGCTAAATTTTATCCAAAAGATTTATCTGCAGTTGATCTAAAGATACTTGATGATTAGCTTGAAATTTATTTTCATGATATATTGTCTAGCAGTAAGTTTAAAGAAATAAAAGACATTAGAGATCTTGCAAAGAAGTTGGCTGAGACAAGAAAAGATAAGGTCTACATTTTAATGTATTTGCTCGTTAAACTTGCATTGAGACAAGAAAAGATAAGGTCTGCATTTTAATGTATTTGCTCGTTAAACTTGCATTAATCCTTCCAATTGTCACTGCTATATGGTTGAGAGAGTATTTTCTATTATGAATATTACGAAGAATTGCTTACGGAATAAAATGAAAGATTAATGAATGAATGAATGATAATCTAATGTGTATATTGAGAAAAAAATGAAAGAAATTGACAATAAGGTTATCATGCACCACTTACAAAGTATGAAAACTCACAGAGTACAATTGTAATATTGTTTTTATATTGATAAAATTTTATTACCAAGTATTTTTTTTATTATTATATATTATGCTTTTAATTTATTTGTGCCAAAGAATTAAATTCTAAATCCATGTTGTGTGCGATGCCTATGCATCAAGTTGAGGGAAAGCATTGAAATACTAAGATATTAGTTGTACAAATCATTGTAATTATTCTTCCTAATTCTAGGTGATTGCTCTTGATTATAGGCGATTATGTTGCTGTCCGTATAGCTTGATTTTAGGGTATTGAGTCATGTATATACCCTACATATACTCTGTACTTGAACGGGTGAAAACGTGTATGAAAATATACTATTCATCATCTCTGATTTTGAAGTTTCTCTTCTTCATCTCAATATCTTTCTACTTTCTTCTCACTATTTCTCTCTTCCTACTCAATTCTTCCTTTATTGCAAAAATCATGTAGTTACAATAATTACTAGTACTGAAACTACAACTCTCTCTCTCTCTCTCTCTCTCTCTCTCTCTGTTAATTAAATTGATCAATCACAGTCCTCATTCATGAATCACTGAAAGTCTCATATTGTTCTTGGACATGGTATTTACGCACTTGCAATTTATTGACAATATTCTCATCCCTGTATTGATAATCAATATGTGCTACGTGTAGAAAATGGTGCACTGCATCTGTCTTCGACGATGACATGCATGAACAGCCAAGCGGCATAGTCCAAATATATAATATTTTAAAGTATATGTATATATCTACGTGTACTATATATATATATATATATATATGTATGTATGTACAAGTTTCATGACTTGCGGTGATTGACATGTGCAAGGACTCAGGGACATCAATGTTTAAGGACAAACATACTCCTCGGTGTTTTATTCAAATTAAATTCTTTAAGTATTATTTAATACCAACTAAATTATGTAAAATATACACACGAGTGAGTGTGCGTGCGTTTAGGAGTAAACATGTGAGTTTATCTATATAGTATAGGGACTCAAATTTTGAGTCCAATTTTTAGTGTTCTTAGTGTCTAATTAATCATATTATGAACATCATTTAATGAAAAATATATAAAAATCAATTAGACACCATTTTAAACTTTTAAATAATATGTGGTAAAAATTTGGATAAGATACTATTTAGGACATCAAAATTAAACAATGGATTTGAATCCTATGTGTAGACATAATTGTCTAAATTAAACAATGAAATTTATCATTTTTCCCCTCTTTTTAAGGGGAAAAAAAAACTTTAGGCAGTGAGTGAGAGTTTTTTACTTTAGATTTTTGTTGAAACAAAATAAGACTGCCTCTTTTCCAAAAGTTGATTGCGTAAGGGGATGGAAAGCAAAGGTTTTACACAAAATGTACTGTCAAACAATTGTGGCATGACTATCGCCCATCTATAGTTCACAAAAATGAAAAACAAAAAGAGAAAATTAGGGAATCTGTCCCCTTAATTTCCTTTTGAAGTAATTTGTACCCTTTCTTAAATGGAGAAATAGTGAAAACAAAAATTTTATGATATTTAAGAGAGGGTATTAAATTTTACGCTCTCTTACTGGAGAATCTTTCCATATTATTATTATTACATGAAAAAAAACAAGAAGAAGAAGAAGCCAAAGAAATCTCTTAGGTTTCATTTTGGGCAATGGAATCACAGTTTTAGCCCATTGTAATATTCTGATATTTAGATGGACCTAACCCTTACATGTTGGGCTTAGGCCTAAGAAGTTCTGATTCGGATTGATTTTGGGAATTTTGAGAAATGCTCCAAAACAGTGGACGGGAAAACTGTACAAAATGTCAGATTTGTTAACATTTTGAAACGAATATCAAATTCCAAAAAATTGAAAATAAATGTGGTATTTTAAAATTGTAAACTTATTCCAATCTTATCTATCTTTTTCTTAAATCTGACCACAAAAAAAAAAAAACTCCTTTATCAACTCTGTTGAGAATCAGAATTTGCCTGCACCAAGATTGTGATAGATAAGGGAGATAGATGGTAAATGTGACTAGAACAACAATTAATACTTGATTTGAAATGACAATGTAAATGGAGGAACGTAAATTAACATCAAAATTTATAGTAGTTGGGCTAAAGATAGCCTATATCCACTTGTCCTTCACTATATTTCTTTAAAAAGATATACACTCAAGATCTCTCACATAAACACTCAAAGATAGTTATCAAATACATATTTCAGAAAATGAAACATCTCCCTCCCCCAAATTCGAAATTCTCCTTTTGTCTCACATTTTTCCATTTATAAAGAAGCCTTTGTACCAAAAACCACCATCAAAACCACTCCTCCTTTGTAATTGATATCCCTACATTCTTACCTCGGCTGGTGTCTCTTCTTTTTCCACATGGAGGTAACTGTCTCCATTAAGACCAATTCTATATGGCCCCTCTAATTAGGACCAATGACTTCGTCTCCTAGACTTTTAGTGTTCACGATTACGTGATGAAGGATAAGGTCACTAGGAGCAAAGTTGCTGTCTTAGACCCTTGAGTTGTAATGGGCCGCCCTCTGTTGGTAGGCTACTACTCTTAGTTATACTTGTTCTCTCTTTTCTTCAGTAAGGTCCAGTTCACTCCTCATGTTAACCATGTTACTCTTCCTTTCATAATTTTCCCATCTAAAACACTCCAAATCAACTTCTACTCAGACCATGGCCTCAATATAAAAAGTGAGAAAGAAAGGGGTCTCACCCATAGACGTCCTCGCCGTGTTTTGGTTGCACCATAATACCATATGAAGCTTGTCAACCCAAGCCCCTTTGTTGGCTTCTAAATTGGTCTTCAAGTTATGCTTTAGAGTTTTGTTTATTGCTTCCACTTGGCCATTAGCTTAAGGGTGGCTAACCGATGAAAAGCACTTTTTTATTCCAAGATCCTTGCAAAACTCCTTGAAATTCTCACTATCAAATTGATTTTCATTGTCGGATACCAGGATATAGGGAATACGATAACGATACATGATTTCTATATGAAAGCTTATACTTTCTCTAAAGTTATCGTTGTTAGCAGTGTATCTTCAATCTTTTTTGTAAGATAATCATCTACAACAACTGCAAACTTTGCTTCACCACGTGCTTTTGAAAGAGTACCTATGATATTGATTCCCCAAGCAACAAAAGGCCACGTGCTACTTATTGAACTTAAGGGTTGGTGGGGTACCCTGTTGATGTTTTTATAGAAACACTAAAACTTATTATACTTCTTCATGAAGTTGTATGCATTTTTCTTCATGGTTGGCCGGTAGAATCCTTGCTAAAAGGCTTTGTGATAAAGGGATTGCCCTTCGATGTGGTTGCCACATATGCCTTCATGGATTTCTCATCTATCTCGTGCTCTCTTACACACTTCAGTAGTGGAGTCAAGTGTCCTTGGTTGTTTAACTTTCCGTCATAGATCAAGTAACAACTGCCTTTAAACGTAGCTTCCTTGCTTCAGTCCTGTCTTGAGGTTTGGCTCCTATCACCAAGTACTCAATAATGGGGTCCATCTATAAGGCTTTAAGCTGATGCTTTTCAATTTCAAAGTGCTCCATCCTATCAATGCTTAGGCCTTCAAAGAATTTGACCAGGACCATGTGTAGGAGTTTAGCATCCTTTGAGGTTGCGAGTCTTACAAGTTCATCTACATTACTATTCTCAAAGTGGGGTACTCGTTTGATTCTGACTTCAATTAAAGACTTAGACAAATCTCTTACTCTTTACAAGTATGCCGCCATCCTTCCTCTTCGAGCTTTATACTCGTCATTCACTTGGCAAACTACCAATTACGTGTCATTTTAAATGTTCAAACTTTTATCCTTCATTGCCTTGGTGAATAGAAGCCTAGCTAAAAAAGCACTTGAATTTGATTACATAATATAGCTTATATCCCTCTGGGCTAACAAGCATGGCCCTAGGTCTCACTCCATCCTTATTCAAAGGGCCATCTACATAGAGCTCCCAAGTAGAAAGGTCATTGATTTGACCCTTCTCACGTTTTGCCATCAAATGGTCACTAGATTCTTCAATTGGGAGGTTACCAGTAACATCTTCGAACACCCTTGTGAACTCGACCACGAAGTCCCTAATGCTTGGCCCTTTGTAGTTGTCCTCATCTTAAACTTGATGTCAAATTCATTTAATTCCATGGCCCACTTCAATAATCGACCTAAGGCATTCGGCTTTGTAGGACTTGTCTAAGGGGGAAATGTGGTAAGGACCACAATATAGTATGACTGAAAGTATGGCCTTAGTTCCTTGGTGCCATGACTAATGTTAAGGCGAACTTCTCCATCCCTAAGTAACAGAGTTCGACATAAATAAGCCTTTTACGGACGTTATACACTAGTAGTTGCTTTTTGTCTTCCTCTCGAATGAGAGCCGCACAAATAGCATGTTAAGAAACTACAAGGTAAAGGAACAAAGTTTCTCTATTGATAGCTTTAGATAGTAAAGGTAGTTTCCTAAGGTACCTCTTTATCTACTAAAATGCTTCCTTGAATATAGTTGTCCATTTAAAATTCTTCCCTCCTCTTAATGCATTTAAGAATATAAGGCACTTGTCTGTCGCCCTCGAGATAAAATGACATAAGGATGTGACCCTTCTCGTCAAACTTTGCATGTCCTTGGGCTTCTCTTGGGATTTCATTTTGATGAGAGCTCTTATCTTCTAGGGTTTAGCTTTAATCCCTTTTTATTCACCATAAATCTAAGGAAATTTCTTGAGGAAACACCAAAAGCACATTTATGAGGATTTAGTTTCATACGGTACTTACATAATATATTGAACATCTCTATAAGGTGGTTGACATGATCCGTAGTAGTTCTGCTCTTCACCAGCATATCATCCACGTAGACCTCCATAGTCTTCTAAAGTTGTTCATTGAATATCATATTAATCAGGCACCGGTAGGTTGCGCCTGTATTTTAGGTCAAATGGCATGCCTTTGTAGCAATATAGCCCTATGTCCGTGATGAAGGATGTGTGCTTCTTGTCTGTCGAGTGCATGGGTATTTGGTTATAGCCTGAATAGGCATCCATGAAACTCAAGAGCTCGTCTTCAACAATCGAGTCCACAAGCTCATCTATTCAAGGCAATAGGAAGCTATCCTTTGGGCATACATTGTTAAAGTCTATAAAGTCTACATAAGTCCTCCACTTTCCATTTCTCCTAGATGAGTTGTTGTCGGGAAGCTTGTCGACTTCATCTTTAAGGGTTCAATACCTTTCCAGGTCCATTGACCTTTGCTTTTGCCTAAGAAGTCTAGCAATTAGATCAATAGTCAATTTATGTGAAATTATGTTAAGATCAATACCTTCTACGTTTGAATGATTCCAAGGGAATACATCGAGGTTGTTCTTCAAAAAACTGATAACTGCTTCTTGCATAGGCTCTAAGAGTCCTCCACCTATCTTCAAGACTTTGCTTCCATCTTTATTTACTGGGACGTCAATGAGCTCTTCCATTGGTCCAGTTGCCTTCCCTTCCTCACCAACTTGGGATCCTCTATCTCATTTGGAGCACTTTTGTCATCACGTCTCTCACTTTGTGTTGCTTCCCCTTGTCATCTCTTTCATAATGTTGAAGTAACATTCTTTTGCTATTACTTGGTTTCCCCTTTGTATCCCAACTCCGTACACTGTTGGAAATTTCATAGCAAGGTGATAGATTGAGGTCACAACTTTAAGGCTTTTTAATGTGTTTCTCCCAATCACAACATAAAATGATGATGGACACCTGATTACTATAAAGTTAGTTATAATAATAGCTTGTTAAGGATACTTACTCACTGTTACCAAAAGTTTAATAACTTCTTCAGGCATGACACTATGTCTCGTAAAGCCATAGGGAGATGTGGTCACTAGCCTCAACTTGTCTACTCCAAGCCCTATCTTTATGAAGACATCAAAGTGGAGGATGCCTACAGTACTTCTGCTGTCAATGAGGATCTTATGAATGTTGTTGTTTCCCACCATCACTATCACTAAGAGTGGATCATAAATTTGACATGCCAAACATCCTCCTCTGTAAAGGTAATATCTTCGTATTCTCACCTAAATCTCTTGGCAGGTTGTTGTTCTAAGTTTATAACATTGGTGAGTGGTGGACTCCTCACCTCTAGTACATATCTCTTCAATACATTGTTTCACTCTCCTCTGATATAGGGTCCCCTAAAGATTGTCCTTATTTTATTGTAAGGTTGGCTAGGCGGCAACAGCATGTTTCCTTCTTGTTTTTCTCCTCATGGCCTATTGTTTTCATTATTGTTTCGATTCTCTAAAACTTTCAAGTTTTACTTACCATATGAGGTTTTCTATCTCTCTTTTCAAGTCGAAACAATCTTTAATATTATGCCTGATCTCTCAATTGTACTCGCAATACTTTTTATGGTCTCTATTTGAGGGATCTTTGCAAATTGGGGTCGATAGAGAAAGCTCACTTTGAATCACGTTGAATATCATCTCCCTACTTACATTGAGTGATGTGAATTGAAAATCTAATTCATGGGCTCGTGGGAACATACCTTTCATCTTACTCCTTTGTTTCTTATCATAATGATCTTTCCCTTATATCTCTTGCCCTGAACTTTCCCCTTTAGCCTTCTTGTTCTCTCCACGATCCCTTTTGTCATTTGGCATTGTTACTCTTTTGAATATTGCTTTAGACTCCTCTATGCTGATGCGCTTCAAAGCATGTTGACGAAACTTAGCAAGTGTTGTCGATTCGTTTTCATGAATCTTATTTAAAAAACTAGTCTCTACTTATAGTACTCCCATTACTGCGGTCAAGGTTGCATTATCAGATATATCTACTATGTTGGCTAACTCATCGTTGAACCTAAAAAGGTAGCTTTTGAGACTCTTATTATGCCCTTGTTGAACAACAATTCACTTTCCACATAAGGCCTTGTAAGGGCAAGCTCCTTGGTATTGAGTAAGAAAAGCTTGAGTAAGTTGGTTCCAAGATTCTATGGAATAGGTCCTTAATCCTTGGTGCCACTTTTTTGCATTCTTGGCTAGCATCATGGAGAAAACTTGACACCTTACAAAGCTAGACATGTGTTACAGATCCATCTGATCATTGAAAGTATCCAAATGCTTTTTAGGATCTCATTCACCCTCAAAGGTTAGAAACTCATGGATTTGAAAGTTAGTTAGTAAAGACTCATGCATGATGGTAGGTAAAAATGGAGGTATTACCTCATTAGTAGAGAAGTCTTCTTGGCCTTCTTTTGTAACAATCTAACTTAACCTTTGAAAGAGATACTCTTTCTCTACCTTCCTTTCAAGATTTCGAGCCTCCTAAAGTGAAGAGTTAGACTTCACCTTTTTTCCATGAGGTTGTTTCTGAGCCCATCCCTTGTTGAGGTTCCATGGTTGCTCAACTTCAACCTTAGCATTCTTTTCGTTTGCTCCTGTAATGAGAGGTACCTCTTACGAGGAGTGATCATGCTATTCTTGTTGTTATCCTTGGTTTGTGACATTCTTAGGAGCTTGTTCCCTCTAGAGTAGGATCTTAAAGCCCCAATGTGGTAAGAAATGCATCTGTTGCTCTTTCATACATTGGAAAACCATCGAGAGTTTGTCCACTGTGGCCCTTACTCCTCCTACCATCTTCTTCAAGTGTTCTTGCCTTTGGTAAATTTGTTTAAGAGGTTGGTGTGGTGGTAATTTGGGAATTGAAGCTGCACGGATATGAGTTAAATGCCTTGCTCAAGTTTTACTCAAAGCAAGGGCACCATTGTCTTTGGAAACCAACTTCCTTGTCTTCAACCTCAAAACCATGGTCACTCCTTCAAGAATCAAGTAAACTTTTGCTGGAAAGGTAGGGCTCCTCCTTTTAACGCCAAATTGTTGACGATTAGAATTTGTCAACACTAACATTTTGATAGATGAGCACTGAAATTTATAGTGGTTAGGCAAAAAATGGTCTACGTCCACTTGTTCTTCACTATGTTTCTCTAAAAAGATGCACACTCAAGATCTCTCACTTAAACACTCAAAGAAAGTTCAAATACAAATCTTAGAAAATGAAACCTCCTCCTTCCCTGAATTCAAATCCTTCTTTTTGTCTCACAGTCCTCTATTTATAGAGAAGCCTTCGTACTAGAAACTATTCTCAAAACTGCTCCTCCTCTTGTATCCATTATCCCTACATTCACATCTCGGCTGGTTTCTCTTCTCTTTTCAAATAGAGGTGATTGTTCTCCCAATTCATTCCCTCTTTATCGTTTTCTTTAAATTCTGACAAGTATTGAATGACGATTTTTTCGGTAGTTACTTTGGACAACTTCTTGTGAGATGATTACTTTAGATGGTTTCTTCGAGATTAGAAGTGTATGTGAGAGGTATGTGGTATTATGACATTTTGGTGTATCAATGGGAAGTACAAAGATAGTGCTTTGTTTGCACGTTCTCTCTTACCTTGGCCTTGCTCGTATAGTAGCTTCCACCTTGGCCTTACTGGTATAGTTGCTCCTATCTTGGCCTTGCTCTCACACCAACTCCTACTTTAGCCTTGCTATCTTAGCCTTGCTATAGTAACTCCTACCTTGGCCTTTCTGGCACCTTAGCTCTTCACTTCAACAAGCTTGGGACTCATTTAATTTAACAAATATTTATTGTAAAAAGCATTAAATGCTTTAGGTTGGAGTTATTTTCTAGCTCTTTAAACCTAATGGTACAACAAACTCCAACCACCATCAACCATTGCCGCTTCTACGCATCCATCGATACCACCCAATCGATCATGCTCAAACTTCGGTGATCTACAAAACCCCACACATGGCAGACTCTGATGACAGTTGCTTAGGGAGATGGATAGGGCTCTTTTTCAGTTCATAAGACTTTGACGAGGGCGCGACTTGCTCTTTTGTAACCTTTGATGACGGCACCATGTCCTAGTTAAAAAGAACGAAGAAAGAGCGAGTGTTGACTTATCATCTTGCTTTCATGTCGTTGATGACAATCGGGTTGATCTAGGAAGACAATTAGAACTACTGCAAGCTAAGATCCACCGTTGCCCTGCATATTGTCGCCTACGTCACTTGTCCAAAGTCGTCACTCGTCAAAGGCCATTGGAACGAAGCTTGCAATGCAAAAGAAATAGAGAGAGGAGAGAAAGAAACAACAAAAAAGAAGAGAAAATAAGAGAAATTTGGGGAGAGGGGAGAAAGAAGGAAGAAGGATTGAGAGAAAAAGGAAAAAAACCTAGATCAAATTAAGGGTATTTTGGTCTACCTAATCATATAATTTGAACAACTAAATTTATGAGTGACCTTTACTATAATCTTAAATTATACCTGATATTTGCTACAAATAGTTTTGAAAAATCTTACATTTCTTGCCATCCTTTAATTTATATTGGTAGATATTGATGTTTTAGATCTGTGTCTTACAAATAGATTAATTAAAAGTATATAATATTATTTATTAAATTTATCCCTATAGTCAAAACGATAATCTACAAGGTTTGCAATATAAACCTCTTTTTTATTTTTTTTTTCTATTTTATTATTTCTCCTCCCTTCTCTCTCTCCTCTCTATCTAGTTTCTTGATTCGAGTTACGATTCTAATTCTCGTCGACTTTTCAAGACAACTAGAATTGCATGGAGACATCATCAAACTGGCATAACAATCTCCTTCGTAGATCTAGCAAGGTCTGTTGCCATGGATCTCAGCCTCATGATCTTCATAATTTCAACCATGAATCTTGGTCCTCATATTTTCTAATGAATGATTTTGCAAGCTCGACTTTGCAGATACTGTCGTGATCTCAATTGTTTACCATCGATTGAATTTGTAAGCTTCATCATTCGCTGCCAATTAACTTTACGAGCTCGTTGTTGAATGAGTTGCTTCGTCGTGAAGACCTAAGTTGCTCTATCATGAGGTACTTATTGCCATCGATGGAGTTGTCATACCAAAAAGGATGGAGGAGCAACTAGAGAGAAAAGGAGACAGGAGAACAAGTGGCAGTAAATTAAGGTTTAAGGAACTACTGTAATTAAAAAAGAGTAAAATGAAGAAAACAAATAAACTTTTTTATAAATATGATATTTACTAACTAATTAAAATATAACTAATGTTTACTGCTCTCAGATTTTTTAAAGGGTTTTTATGATTTTGAGGCTCTATATTTTGCCAAAACATCATATTAGTACCCTGTCGTTTTCAAAATATTAAACAAGTGTCTTATAGTTTTCAAAAATATCATTCTAGTACCCTGATTTCTTTTTCGGACGGTTGGACGTCTAATTTACCCATTAATAGTCTTTAAATTAATTACATAAATGTAATAAAGTAAAAATCAAAAACAAAATACGTATGAAAACCCATATTTTAAACAAATCTCACTCATACCCAAAAAAAAAAAAAAAAACCTGACACAATTTATTAAAAGGAACCAATAATTTCAAAAACTGATACAATTTATTAAAAAGAACCAATAATTTCAAACACCTAATGACCCAAATCTAACAAAGACTGCCCTTAAGAAGGGAAAAAACTCTATTCAAGATCATAGTCAAGATTTTAGAAAAGGCCTCAGTCTCCAACCCCTCATGGTTGCCACTAAGCACTCCAAACTCAACCAAAGGTGACTTCCATGAGATTCATGCCCATTTGAAACTCAACGCCACTAACCAAAGAATATTAGGTTTTCTTCTTAAAAAAAAATATTAATAAAAAAATTAAAAAAAAAAATGTTATGTTTTGTGTATCATCATCTGCATCTTTGACAACGTCGCCGTTAGGTGTTGTGACTTCAAGCTTCCATCATTCACCTCGCTGCTGCTCGTCTACTCTGTATCATTGTGGATTCCAATTCTACCACTGAGTGATCAATGACAAGGGCGAGAATTTTAGAAGGAACAAGGATTATTATGATTCGTGCAGAAGTGATTATCGACATTTACGTGCGGTGGAGCAATGGGATGGCTTCTTGGGCGATTGCATGAATTCCGTGGATTTCGAATTTGTAGAGCTTTGTAGTGAGTAGTTATGATTTGATTGGAACAGTAGAGTGTTGCAATGTATCATTTAGGACGTTTGAAATTTAGACATTTGTTAAAAAAAAGAAGCTTAATGTACTAAAATAATATTTAAAAAAATATATGGTATCTTTTTAATATTTATAAATAACAAGGTATCAATGTTTTAACAAATCGACACCGATAATTCGTCGGAGTTGATAGTGTGGAGATCTCCAACAAAGCTCAGCTCCATAAGTCCGTTGGTGTCCCCATCTCCGACCAAGTTCGGCCTTTCTCGTACGGATCTGTGATGAAGGCCGTCCGCGTCTCAATCTCTGGCAAAGATTGACCTTATCTTTCTCCGTCCTCCTCTTTCGAGGACAAAGATTTCTTTACAAATGAGATCTCGCCATCTCGGATTCGCCATCTTCTCCGCGCTCTACAGATCTAAGACCTCTTCCCGAGTGCTTTACATCTATATCACAGGTGTATGTTACTCTACTTCAGTGTTTTTTTTTTTTTTTGGCCCCTGGCGTTACATTTTGAACAATCATTTGTAACGTTCAATCCTCCCAACATGATATTTGTAACGTTCAATCCTCCCAACATGATGTAAGTTTTGATTTCTGGGATACACTAATAGACTCGTCTTGTGTATATAGTACACTAACAAATAGAGCATACTTTTTTGTTTTGCTTTAAGACAAATATGTGTGTGCGTGTGGTTCTCCTTGAAAACCAATGTCGTTTTTCTTAGGACCAGGATAATGCCCTTTATTATAAGTATTTCTTTGGTTATGACATGGTATGAGTGTATATATTTGCAGTGGAAAAATGCAGGACTCAATAGTATGTCTTATATATTTGGCTTGCTTTTTCTTTTTCTTTTTCTTTTTTTTCGTTTTGAATGAAGAATGATTTCATTTAAAAAAACTTGCCAAAGATGATAATGAAAAGCCTCAAAACCCAGACCGCAAGGCATACCAAGCACTACCCCATCAAAGAAAGATAACGAATGTCCTCAGGGATTGAATCTTCGACACCAGAGTAAGAGGAAACTATAAGAACCTCCAATAGAACATTATTTTTGTACAACAACTTATGGTGGTTCTTTATGTTTATATTGCATTTGATAGATTATAAGTGTTAGCACTCAGCACTTTCTAATTTTTGTTCCTGATGTGTAATGTGTGGTACTTCTTTTCAATCTTTTCTTGTAGAAAAAGGCGCTTAGCAAATGTGGAACTATATTTGTATTATATATTGGTGGCCAAAGATAGTATTACTTAAAATGGATGTCTATTTTAATCTCATAGAAATTTACTTGTTTTTTATATCTGAATGCTAGTTATTAACTGTTTTTGCGTTAAAACTTTATTTCATTTCCTATTATTTGAAACTTGTGTTTTCTGTTGTTTATCAATAAGATGGGAGGTGATCTAGTGCTATAATTGCCCCAGATATTAGCTGCAAGCAGTTAAGCATCTATTTCCAGCTTCTTCAATTATAAGCTGGCATTTGATATTCGTCCTTCCTTTGTTTTTTCAATATAACTGTACAGAACTCAAGTTTCTGAGGTTGGGAACTCGCATTAGCTAAATAACGTCTTATTTATATGTCTCTCTCTTAGCTACATTTCTCTCTCTTTGAACTCATTGTTTGAAGATTTTGTGTTTTTTTTTTTTGGGTTTTTAGACTAATTATTGGATGATATAATTTTTTGCCGGCACATGATGAGTTTAGGGCATATAAAACAATATACGAATTTTTTTAAAATTTGAAACTTGGCAGGTTCAGCAATAGAACCCGACAGTTACCAAGACGGAATCTAGTGGGTTTCTACGATGAAACCCGGCAGGTTCTAGGATGGAATATGCAGGTTTCGGGTTAGAACTTGACAAGTTTTGTGATGGAACCTACTGAGTTACAAGACGAAACTTGATGGGTTACAAACTGGTACGTATGCCAGCGACCGGAGGTAAATGGTGCTTTTTTGTTTCAAAAAAAAAATTAGAATCTGGTATGCTCTAAGTTGGAACCTAACAAGCTACAACCCGACACTTACACCGACAACTAGAGGTGGTTGGTATTTCTTTGTTAAAAAAAAATATATGTTAGAATCTGATAGATTCCATGTTAGAACCTAGCATGTTACAATCTAGCACCTCGTGCCAACGACCAGTGGCAGGTTCCAGTGAGTTCCACAATAGAACCTAAGAGGTTGCATTTCGACATCCTGCATGAGTGAGTGGGAGAAGAGTAACTTGGTCTTTTTATAAATCTCTAATTTCTAATAAAGGGGCAGTTTTAGTAAGTGGTTTATTGGAGGGCATTTTTAATAAGGTAGTATATTTGGAGGCCATTCTTGTAAGTTGCTCCTTTTTACATGCCTTCATTATATAATTTTACCTCTTACTTTTAACTATTTTTCAACTTATCACTCTATTTTTAAAAATATAAAGGTATCATTTGAATTTAAAAAACTTGTTTCAATTTTATCCCTACAAATAGTTTAATTGGCAAAACAACAAAATCATTTTTAAACAGTTATAAAATATATCTTATAGAATTATAAAACATAAAAATTTCTAAAACAAAACATCAAATAAAAAAAGCTCTTAAGTTTTATGACTTTTTTAATATTAATTAAAAAAAAGATTTTTAAAAAGAAAAATATGTGTTAGAAACAAATTCTACCTAATTAAGGGTAGGCTTGTTTTATTTCCATATTTTTTGGTCTAAAAAATATGTGAGGAATAAGATTGAAACAAGTTTGAAAAATCAAAAGATATCTTTATAGTTTTTTAAAACAGAAGAATAAATTTGAGAAATAATTAAAAAACTAGGAGGTGTAGCTATGTAATTAACCTTTTTATATTCAAAAATGTTTTAGTGTTCCTTTTTTTGTTGGAGTTTTTTCTTCTCCTTTTTTTACGGCGTTTGAGAGAGTGATTTATACTCTAGAGTTCTAATTGTAAATATTATAGAGCTCTCACATACTATAGTATAAAGCAAAGCAAAACAAAACAAAAATATACTACAGTGTAAAAATCTTACATACTATAGTATCCATTTTTTAATTAGTCTAACTTAGCTACTTTGCTACTTGAATTTTGAATTCGTCTAACTTAACCTTTATTGTAATAATTTTCATTAAAAAGAGACAAAAAAAATAGGAATTGAGTAAGGTTGAATGATCTTTTTATTATTTTCAATAAAGATGTCAAGAGAGATCGTTTTTCCCTCCTTATTAGTTTGGGGGGAATTAATGTAAAATTTAAGAGGTGAAATGAGAGTTCTTAGAATGTAAAGGACAATTCATACAAAAGCAAGTAAATGATAAAGTGAAAATGATCCTCAAGTCCAAAAACACAAATCAGATTAATCCTTTTTAAGCAAGTAAAAATAGTGTATATTAGTATGGTGTTCATCTTTGCTAGCCTTTAATATCACAAAATGGACCAGCATTATTTATTTGAGACAAGACAATTGAGCAATTAAGAATTTAGGATCCCTCTCCTCAATTTACTAAATCCAAACCCATTTACTATGAATATATGAATTTATGATTCTACATTCATGTTTACAATGTCTATTCAAAAACAAATTAAAATTTTATTTCTTCTTTAGATTTTATACCTCAACTATATATCTAAACATCTAAACATAGTTTGAATTACACTTTACACCCGCGTTGTTCAATTTTAAAGTTCAAAATAAAGAAATTCCAAATCATCACTATTTAAATGAGCAAACTAGACAAACTTTGACCATCTCTTTCTCCTTAATAATAATAAAAGACAAATACCATGAATCTTTTGTTTTAAAAAAAAAAGAATAATTTTTCACGTGAGAACCAAAAAATATACCATTAATAGGTATTTATATTTCAACAGTTAACTATACAAGAAAACTATTATTTTGACCAAGTTTAATTGTTTTAAAACATAGACTATCAGTCGTGCAAAATACAAATACTAAAAATTCTTGTCATTTATATTTTCTTTTTAAATTTTTAACATATATATAAAGTGAGAATAAGTTTCGTGTGATGTCTTTATAATGCTCGAAACTTGAAATGTTTTTTTTTTTTTTTTTTTCAAAACGTTTTTGTTTTTATTTTTCAACTAAAATTTTTTTCCTAGTTTTTTAAAATGTTTTTTTTTCCCCTTTAACTACCCAATATGTTTTTTCCTAAAAAAAAAAAACATTTTTTTTTATTTTTTTTCACATATTTAATATACTCGCACGAAACACGAGCCTTTCGACTAGTTTTTGTCACGAACATGAAGCGTCAGATACTTGTACACGCAAGATACAAATATACTTTCATACGCTACTTGGGAGACCATTGAGAGAGAGAGAGACTTGTTTGTACTCTTGCATAGAAGGCAAAGCACGCCAATGGATTCCTTCGCAGCCACAAGTCTGGGAGATTCGTGTGGGCCCCACCAGAATCCAGACCCCGTTTAGTAGCCATTTACCAACCCCCCTCTCACCTCCGTTTTCTAGTTCTTCAACCAGAACAACAAAAAATGGAGCCTCTCTGCCCCAATCTCGACCTCAAACCTCTCCACCTCTCGCCGGTTCCGCTCAAATCGACGAAACCCATTTCGCCTCTGTTGCGGTCGCATCGATCTTGGTGCTCAAATCGGCGTCTGAGCTTGAGACGGAGCCGGGTTTCTTGTTTGCAAAGGGACGTCTCTTTCGACAAGTCCCATGACGAGGCTTGGTTCTCTGGTGGAAAACAATGGCTGGGGTCGGTCGGAAAAGGAATCTTTGGATTCGCCGCCACGTCGGCAGCTCTCTTTTCGGTTTTCTGCGATTCCCCGGCTCTCTCAGAGTCTCTCACAGTCGCTTTTCCCGTTTCTCGAGCTCCTGAGGTGATTTTTTTTTTTTTTTTTTGGCCATGAGTGTTGTATTTTTTTTTATAATTCTTAGTCTTTTTTTTTTTTTGGAATAGGTGAATAGAGTTCAACGGACTCTTGTGGAGGCATGGGGATTGATTAGAGAGACATTTGTTGACCCCACATTTAATCATCAAGGTAATGTTGAAGAAAATTGGAAGAAATAGGAAAGACAGAAATTGTGGATTTGAGGCTTAAAATATTTAACTTTCTCAAGTGTGGATTTCTAGCAAATTACTTTGAAAAATACAACGAATTTTATAATTAACAGCTTTATAAAATTCCTCTGTGCACAATGAAAAATTCATCAATGTATTCATTTGAACAAATGAACATTTAAATATGACCGTTAGATTGCACCTAAAAGCGTGTAGTGCAAAGTGCGCCTTTAAAGGTGCTCAATCGCCCGTTAGTGGCGGAGCGAGAAATTTGCCCTCACGGAAGATTAAAAAAAATTTAAAGATATTGCATTTTATTGAAGGGATATTTTGGTTACTAAGTGAGGGTACAATTATAATTTTTATAAAAATTGAGGGTACAACATCGTTCAATTATTTAGTAAATAAGGTCGTATTTATTAAATTCAAAATTTTAAAATTAAGTGAAGGCACGTGCACTTATTAAATTTAAAAGCCCCTCCACCGGTGGCTCTCACACGCTTCTGCCGTATGAGGGTGTATACACTTATTACAGACAAGTAAGGAAAGCTCAAACTAAGTAATGTTGGAAAAAAAAAAAAAAAAGTTCAGGTAATCTTGGTTTACAAATGTTTGTGTTCTACTTCTTGGTAATTTGGTTCTTTAATGACCAACCTAGTTTAAGGTGGTTTTCTGTGGCGTTGAAGCTAGTGTTTGTACTGATGAACTAGTTTTGAGCAAGTTCCTTTTTTGCAGATTGGGATCTAAAGTTGCAGCAGACAATGGTGGAAATCTTTCCCCTTAACTCGGCCGATGCAGCATATAACAAAATCAGTGCAATGCTTTCCACTCTTGGAGACCCCTTTACTCGGATTATCAGTCCGAAGGTTCTTGATTCTAGTCCCCTCTGACTCTTGTGTCAATGCTATGTTAAGTTTTGAGCTGAAAACTCCATACACTTGTTGTTATACAAGCTAGTTGATTGATTATCACCGCAGATTACTGATGTCATTTCCTTTCTCTTGATTCTTGCCCTCTAGATTTTAACTTTTAAATTCTTTGAGGGCGGTGGCAGAAACTTTATAGCTCATGAATTGTGGGAATTGATATTGGAAAGGAATTGATAATTTCTTGTACTTGCAGGAATATCAAAGTTTCACAATTGCAAGTGACGGAAATCTGCAGGGAGTCGGCCTTTTTATATCCGTCGAACCAAACACAGGCCATTTGGTAGTAACAACAAATTATTATTATTATTATTATTATTATTATTTTTCAATCTTCTTTATTGTTCAAGCCTTATATTAAACGCATGGAAGTAACTAATTTTCCATGCAGTCCTGCATTTTTTTTTCTTGCTTAATGATTCCTTTTTTTAAAGCAAATGCTTATTTAAATTTTCTAAACTGTTAAATACCTGCAAACATTTCAAACAATCAAATGCAACTATTACATAGTACTACTAATAGATACTAATATAACTGCTTGCTTCTGATTTTAAATGCAGGTGGTTTTGTCCAGGGTAGAGGGCAGCCCGGCTGCTCGTGCTGGTATACAAGATGGAGATGAGTTGGTGGAAATAAACGGTATATTATATATTTAACATCTGACATTCTGTTTCAGCATTTAGGTCCTAATCAGTCGTCAAATAATATCATCTATTTCCGACTTCAGGAGAGAGGCTTGATGGTGTTGACAGTGAAGCAGCTGCACAAAAGCTTAGAGGTCATGCCGGAACTACTGTTACTGTAAAAGTTCAGAGTGTAATATTTGACTCCCCCGGTTCAAAAGTTTTCCATGGAAATTAGTATTATTTACGACTTATATGCTTGCGTGGCCATTTTAACGTGACAATACATATGTTTGTGCCTTGGGATAAATGACATTTCGAGATTAGGATTTTTTGTTTTAGCTGATACTGTGTTATATTTTGCAGGGAACAAATTCCTCCAGTAGTGAATCTATCGTAAGAGAGGTAAAAGAACGTTCATAGTATTTTATAGTATTTAAAAAAAAAGGACATAAAATGGGTGTTAAATGACTATGAACAGCTTAAAAATTCGTGTATCTTACTACAGAATCTAGCTAAAGCATGCATATAAGTTCATAGTATCTTCCTGTTTTAACTGATACCGAAATATGACTCGTCCAATTGAAGGTCAAACTATCGCGTGAGAACATTAAATTCTCTCCGATATCTAGTGCTGTTATCACTCACACAACCCCAGATGGACACCTAACAAAGACTGGTTACGTGAAGCTGAGAGAGTTTTCTCAGGTAGCTACTAACTACACTTGATTTACTTTTTCTAAACCATGCATGTTCATCTTCCCTTTTTTGTTTTCTATGTCATATTGGAAAGAAAGATGGCGCCTAACTAGGTATCAAAACACTTGTTCTGTTCAAAAGGCTTAACTTCCGATCCCATTTTTGACAGACTGCTGCCCCTGATATGGAAAACGCTGTTCGTGAATTGGAAAGCCAGGGTGTAAACTCTTACATATTGGATTTGCGGAATAACCCAGTAATGTTTTGTTAACCCCCCCTCTTTTGTTCTTATAGAAAGAAAAGTCCTAAAACAATTTACTCACATTGCTTGTAAACTGTGTCTCAGGGAGGGCTGGTAAAAGCAGGACTAGAGGTTGCCCAAATATGGTTAGACGGGGATGAAACCCTGGTCAACACAGTTGATCGAGAAGGGAATATGCAACCAATTAATATCGTCGACGGGCATGCTATAACACATGATCCACTTGTTGTGCTTGTAAGTGCATCAGTAACAGGTTTTGAATTTTCCAATGTATGGGGATAGATTTTACTCTTCGTAGTAATGGAAGAATGTTTTTCCACCTGATTACAAACGTGGATGAAGATTAGTTACAACAAACTGATATCTTAACACCCCATCTAATTGCTTTATGAAAATTGGTTGTATTTTACCTCCATTTATTGCTTGGTAAATGTTTTTTTTTTCCCATATTGTCGTTATGCGAAACAGGTTAACGAGGGAAGTGCAAGTGCAAGCGAGATCTTGGCCGGGGCACTTCATGACAATGGCAGAGCCATTCTTGTGGGGCACAAAACCTTTGGGAAAGGAAGAATTCAGGCATTCACCAGCTGCCACAAAATCTTGAATTTTTTGGTTACTTCAAGGCGAACAATTTTGAATTAAACTAACTAAAATTTCCTTGGTTTCCGTCCTCTGGACTCTGCAGACTGTCACCGAGCTGCATGATGGGTCAGCATTGTTCGTCACGGTGGCAAAGTACCTGTCGCCAGCGCTTCACGACATAGACAAGGTCGGCATTACACCTGACGTGCAGTGCACTACAGAAATGCTCGCTTCTTCTAAGGAATCAATCTTAAAGAACAAAAGCTCGGCCTCATCATTGGAAACAGATTCCTGTATTTTGGTGGCGGAACATGAATTGGACATCCAAGAGTCCAAAGGAACTGCTTCTTGAACCGACAGTATGGGTGCAGTCACTGGACTTTGTACCATAGAATTTAAACGTGTAGAGATTCTTCTTGCATTGTAGATGAAATAATTGGTTCCAAGATTCTATGGAATATATACTTTGTACACATAATATAGATAAAATGATCTTCAATTTGTATGCCTTGATCACTCTCTGTGATTTAGGTAGTTGTGTCTAGGTGTAACAGCTACATGGTACTTACGTGGATCATTCAGTCTTCGGAAATTTGATATCACATTTCACTAGGCGACAATAACAAATGATGCTCCTTTTATGCATATATGATATAAAATAATCACCTATGTTGCCTATTATTATTGTCTGATGGAACTATTTTTTTTTTAAGTTCCACTTTTTTTTATATGATAGATTTATTTATGTGAATTTGTATAAGAGACAATAGAAAAAAAAAAAAGAAAAAAAAAAAAGACAATGCTAGGGGCGCTAGTTGCATCTTGCATCATACACTAATAATAATGCGACACATTAATAAAAAAAAAGCGTTGGATATGGACCCCACTTGCAGGATCGACACCAGCATGCAGTGGGGAATTTACATGACGCCCCTAATGAGCTTTTTTTTTTTTTTCCTAAAATTAACTCTAAATATCTTATATTCTTATTCCCCCACCTTAATGTAAATAATGTTTTTCTATGTATGCCCTGCTCCATTATTAGCTTTCAATATATATATTCGATAGCTCTTAAAAAATACTGTGACATCTTTTTTTATGTTATTGATTTCTCAAAAAAAAAAAAATAATAACAATAATTACGGCCGGACTCCGAAACTGTCTATATGTAGCCGAAGCTAGGGCCATTACAGCGACCAGCCAGTGAAACATGGATCATGGTGATGAATAGTGTGCATTGGCAAGATTAACGATCAACAAGCCAAAACCAATTTAAAAAAGATAATTATTTCATTTATTTTATTTATTTATTCATCCAATCATTTCATAAGAATGAAACCAACAAATAAATATCCAAAATAACGAATTCAATACAAAGAATTTTCCAAACTCAAGAGCGTGCAACAAAAGGAAAGACGGGAGAGGAGCCAAAAACACCAATGGAAACCAGCAGAGAGAACCGGCACTGGTGTCCATCGATGGCGAAGGCGACGGAGCCAATGTGCCATCTTGCGTGGAGACGTCACTGGCTGACAACAACACGGCGAAGACGACTGTGGCGACCACCAAAAAGGCCTTGGAGAAGCTAATGTGCGCCATTGGAGACACAAAATAAAGAAGATAAAAGCAAATATTATGTAAAAAAAAAATGAGTTTTTGAAGCTCTGCTAGGGTTTTTTCAAAGATATTGTTTAGAGTCTTCTTTGAGGGAGGGGTGGCGCTACCCCCTCACCCTTTAGGCCCAAACTTGGAGCCGCCTCCAAGTTGGCCGCCAGGACCCGGGCTCACGAGAGGGGGGCGCGTTGGAGTTCATTGAGGAGAGGTACTAGGATAGAGGGGTGATCAGGTCTATAGGGGTGTGACACTCAGAAATTTAATTAAGTATAATTAGTGTGCAAAATGGTGAATTAGTGTACCTTAATGCAATTTGAACTTAATTTAATTATTTTGTGATCTTTTCTAATTAATCTTACTTTTAATTATTTATTTGTTGTATTAAATTTTGAAACAAAATAATTTGTCAAATGTCCAATACGTTCTGCCTTCATGTACTGGACATGGTATTCTACAAAACCACCCAATTTTCCTTCATTTAAACTCTCCTCCCCTCTCATTTTCCCTTACTTTCTCTCTCTTTTACTCTCTGCTCTCTCCCTTTCCCTCTTTCTCATTGCCTCTCTCTTTCTCTCTTCCCTCTCAACTTCGTTCCAAAAATTTGAGCAAGAGCCTTCGATTCTCAGCGGGGTGGAAGCCTAGGAATACGATTGAGCCTTCACAAACTACATCTAAAGCTCAAATTTGAGGTTAGTTTATTTTTTTTTTCAAATTTTCAATCTTTTGCCCCAAAATTTTTAATTCTCTTTGTATGTTCAAATCCAAGTTTCTTTGAGCTTAAGAAATCTTCAATCTAGGTTTGTAGGACCCAATCCTTCATGAATCTAAGCTCGATTGGACAAAATCAAGCTAAATCAAGTTTTTTCTCTTTTTTTCATTTTTAAACTAATTTAAAAATTTCTATGTAAAACTTGTTTAAAAGTGCTTAAATGGGTTTCAATGTGTTTTTCTACCATTTCTAAACATTATGTATACTCTAGGAACTAAAAACAAGTTTAAAATGAGATACTGAGCTCGAGGAGGCCAAGGCTCACAATCTAGAATTTTTCATATTTTGCTAGTTTGGCAAGCCAATCATGAGCATCAACATGCCAGATTTATGAGTCCGGCAAACCAGACTCAACTTTTCAGCAGGCTAAACTTGGAGCAGTTCGGCAAGACGGTTTTGGACGGTGGGTAGGCCAAACTGTGGAAGTTTAGTAGGCTAAACCAGAAAGTTTGACAGGTTAATCGAGCTTTGTAAATCTTTGTTGATTTTCACTTGTTTTCACTATTTAAAAATTTAAATAGAGACTTTGACTTGGCAACATAATTTTGTGAATATTAAAGGCATACTAAGACACCATGTCGTAAGATAGTAGTGTAGAATATTTTAAGTTAGATATTGATGAACTTAGTTACATTTAAGGTTGTTCATGGTTCTATGGAGCTAACGTATAGAGGATCAAGAATACGATATTCAAGCTCCGGTACAAGATATTGAGCTAGGACTCTATACCTCTTTCTTTGGCAGCCGTGTTTTAAAAAGGGTTTTGGCCACAAAGTGATTTCTTCCAAAATGTTTTCATGAAATGATTGAGATGAATTTATTAGTTATTTTTGTTAACTGTTGAATAATAAATGATCATAACGAACAAAATAATGAATATAAATGAGAATACTCGATAAGATGAGACCTAAATAATGATATAATTCCGGACATGCCATATGTATCGTTTGGAATGATATACTAGAGCATCATACCATACTCAGAGATCAGATCGTGTAGAGTGCAACCTTGGGGGCAGGTCCCAAAACTCAACTGGCCCACTACGGTGGTAATTATAACGGCTTTACCTAAGAGTAGATAATGAGATTATTTCTAGATGAGCCTTGGACAAAATGGTGAGAATGAAATCAATGAATTTTATTTACTATATTTTGTAATTTTTGCATTAATAATGATTTTCATTTTAAGGATTAAATGTTTTCAAAGCTTAAAGTCTTACTGAGCCTTCTGCTCACAGTTTTTATTTGTTTTAAAAACCTCCCCCTTAGGTGGATCGTAGCATAGAGATAACTAAAAAGTTTGGACAAACCTGCGAACTATTGGACCTTCCACTTAGGTTATTTGTTTACTTATCTGATGAAGGCATGTAATATTTTAATCATTTGCTTTTGATTTGGACTGTGGTTATAATTATTATGTTGTTACTATGTGTGTGCACCATTGTGGATCTGGGGTGGTCCAAATCGTATTTATTTGTTTTCAATATAAAATTTTATCTGCCTTAGCTTAGAATCAATCATTTAAAAGCTTTAAAAGCTCACCACACTTTATAAATAAACCTATCATTTAATTGGCAATTTGAATTAAAATTTGGTTTAATCAACTTAATTAATCCACCACATCACCACCCAGATTGGGGAGCGTGACAAAGGCAAGCAGAAAAGGAAGCTTGTGGATTTCTATGTCGGCGAGAACAGGAGGTGGCTTTTATGGCGAACGGCAACAGTGCTCAAGGACTTCATGGAAGATCTTTAGGTTGGACTATGGAAGTGACAACAACTGGAAGGAAGGCCGTCCTGTAAGGTCCAAGGGTGGAGGCAGGTGGTCGGAGCCGATGAACGTCGACGGCCAGGGCAACCCACAAATAGCCAAAATGGGAAGCGACAGCGGCGGCAATGGATCTTTCCCACCTGGGGTCTTTCCTATATGTTTGTATCATTTTTATGTTTTGTTCTTGTTTTTGCTTAGTTATGTGTGGAATAAAGGAGGTGGCCTCCCCACCTCCATGCTTGGTTTGGTTTTTACACCTACTATTTAGCAGTGGTATGTATGAATTTTGTTGGCTAGAATTATGTCTAGGCCAAATCATAAGTGCCTCAAACGGGTATGTCTAATTCCGGTCGATTGGCTTCGTCCGTCGACAGGTATAGAATCTTTTGAGTTAAAGAGTTCTGTGTTTGGAGTTAATCAGTTTTTCCCTTTAAGTATTGGTGCCACTTGTTTTCCCTGTGCTTCATTGGTATATTGGCGAGTCTAGTCTATGTCTGAGATTTTTTATGCCTAAAAGACATTCGTCATGAGTCTTCATTTGTAGTATTGTTTAATTAAATGAAGATTTGATTCCTAAAAAAAAAAAAAAGGCAAAGCAAAGATTATGGAAAAGAACAAGGATTATTAAAGTGGGAGTGTGGAGAGGAATGCATGTATCTGTATTTATCTGTGTTGTTTGCGGCCCACGCACGGCTATGACAACGAGAGATTCAATTCGCCGCAGGTGATGAGGAGTTAATAAACAGCTCAGAGAAGTGTGGAATGGGGTGGATCGTAATTGGTCCAAGGAAGTGGATAGTGCCAAATAGGAGATTGACATGTTAGAGGCGTTAAGTTGGCTCGTGGCTAGTAAGCGGTGACAGACAGGGAAATTAGCTCACCAAACACCGGGTTTGGTCATGCCTTTTTGTGGTTTTTGATGTTTACCTTTCAAGACAAGGAAACAAGGGGAAGAAACAGTTGCCAAAATGTTTCTTAGATTGAAAAGTAGGGTCCAATATAAGGATGTTTGGCTAAGGGTGGTTCACACCACAAACTCAGTTATGAATGGTATAAAATTCTCACATGTTACAGTAAAAAGAAAAACAATATAAAACTCTGACATGCTATAGTAAAAATGGTTCCCACCACTAACTAAACACCCTATAAGATATACATACCTAAAGAGTTATTAGGATGGACTGCCGATAATGTTATCATAGGCTAGGCTGCGTTTGAATTTTGATGCTCGCAAATTGTGTATAAAGCTCTTTTATGTTATAGTAATTTACTACAGTATAAAGTTCTCACATGCTACAATATCTAAATTCTAACTTATTTTCTAAACTAAGGGTAAAGAATGTATTGTTTTTAAAATAGGTAAAAATATTTTTGCTTTGAAAAATGAAAATTCTTTAGGAATTCTACTGAGAGTATTATTAAAATTTTTGCCTTAAAAAAATGCAAAAAAAATTTTAAAAATTTTGAGAACAAAAACAAACGGATCCAAATAATGATACTATCTTATATTTAATGTGTGTGTATATATTATAAATAACGTAAAAAATATCAAACATAATATAAAACGGATCCAAATAATGATACTATCTTATATTTAATGTGTGTATATATTATAAATAATGTAAAAAATATCAAACATAATATAAAATGAGAATTTTATTATTAGATATTCCACCCAATTATTGGTAGAGCTATTGATTGCAACTATACGATTTAAATCAAACCTCATATATGTTTTTTTTTTTTTTTTTGTGTTGAAATGCAATGGTCTTATTATGTCATTTATAAATTGTGTGATATAATTGCTCAAAACACATGATCAAATATCCAACCCATGTCATATATGGTACAACACTTCAATCATAAAATTTGTGGGCCATGACTCCACCTGCAGGTACATATGTTCATTAAAAAATTAAAAAAAATTAATTTCGTATGTTCAACGATTTCAAATATGCTTTTAATTATTTTTATAAATAATTAAAAAAATTAAATATTATTATGGGGATTACTGGCCTGACCTCTTTCGTCATTAAATATTTAATGCCATATGAATGGGAATATATTTTCAACTTTGAGATTAGCTATCCTCTTTTTACTTTGACACCAATTTTTTTTTTTTTCCCACGTCTAATTGATGCATAAAATGAGATTCATATTTATAATGAGATCCGACCTATATGTCTCCTTCTTTACGTCTTCTTCTTTCATGTCTACGTAATATTATCATGAATTATATGTATATTTTTTTGTTAAGAATTATTCTATGCATTGTTAATTCCAATCATCTCTAAACTTTAAGGACTCTTTCATTTTACCTTCTATATTTTAAAAATCACCACTTTATCTCTTAAACTTCAAAACTCCTCACTTAATTTGCCCCCCTTAATTTCAAAAATTAACACTTTGCCCCATAAACTTTCAATGCCCTTCACTTTACTCCCTGAACTTTTTGTTTTTTGTTCAGATAGACATAATTAAGCTTACTTGGGAGATAAAATCTCATTTTTGCTCTTACATGCAACTTATGTGCGAACCATGTAATTTAATTTTGTCCATTTAAACAAAAATCAAAAGTTCGAGGGACAAAGTTAGGAGCTATGAAAGTTTAGGGGACAAAGTAGTGAGTTTAGGGGTTAAAGTATGGAGTTCTAAAAGTTTAAAAAATAAATTGATAATTTTTAAAGTTTATGAGATAAAATAAAAAAAGACCTTCTAAGGGCCTTTTTAATAACCCTTATTCTATTATCGTCTTCTATAGGAATTAATTTTGTCTGTTATTATATATGATTTTACCTCAATTTTAATTAATTAGGTTACCTTGTATAATGATGATAGTATGTTTTCATTAAATGGCTCCACATGTTTTAAGTTAAATAATTCTACTACCGTGTGAATGCAAATCATTGCATGGGCTTTTTTTTAAAACGAATACAGACATGATAATTATCATACCAGAGCAGATTGAACAAGATATAATGCTTTCAACTAACTAATATCTTGCATAATCAATCAACTTTCTCTTAGAAGCGCATAATCAATCAAGTTGCAACACTATTTAAAGATGTAACAATTAAAAAAAAAAAACAATATTCAAAGATGTGTTTCTATCTATCCATATATCCATACGTATTTGTGTGTGTGTGTGTGTGTGTGTGTGTGTTAGAATCTAATAAAAGATGAGCTGAAATTTTGTAGGAGATTTTTATTGTAGAATTTGAAAAAATTGTCCTATTAGTAGATCTTTGTTTATTTTTTATCAGTTTTTCAAATCTGTAGGAAAAACTGTTTAATTGTTATGTACCAATATGAGGCCCTAGGTAGAGACACTTTTTTTTACTAAGGGAAAAAAAATAAAAAATCCTTCTTCCAAGTTTTAGTGAGGTCCATTATAGGCGTGGACCACATTATTTAAAAATATGCTAACATTATATGCGTCTAGAATTGCTATTTAGAGAAGTAAAGTTTTAATTGTCCTCTTAATAATTAGCTCAATTTCATGCACATGGACCATAACATTAAAATATAGGCTGACATTTTATACGTATCTGAGTTCAAAACATTATTTGAAAAAATTCATGCAAACATTAAAATCAACGAAAAGGATAAATCATTATAGAGAAAGAAAATTAAGCTTGTTTGGCAAAGCCACTCAATTAAAGTCATAAACAGAAAACGCTTGTTTGATAGGAGAGAAAAGTAGAAATGAGGCGAAGAATGAAAGGGATTAATTAAACAATTTTAGAGTATATTTGTTTGATAGGAGGAGAAACGAAAAAAAAAAAAAAAGGTTGGGGGTGGGGGGTGAGAAATAAGTCCTTAAAAACTCTAATTTCAATCTCCGCAATATGAAAGTATTAGAGAAAGAAATTGATACCACATACAGCCTTCATGTATGGTAGAGTAGAAAGTGAAGGAAAAAAAATTTTGGAGTTAAAAAGAAATCTTCTGTAAAAAGTAAATTGAGAAGGAACGAAGAAGAAAATTGGGTCCAGCATGTTCGTATTATTCCAATTCTGGAAAGAAATAGATGAGAAAATGTGACAAAAAAAAGGAATAAAATAACTAATTTCCTCTTAATTATATCTCATTCAATTATTTTGTATAAGGGGCATAATGGAAGAACAAATTTGTATAGACAATTTCTCTGTTTTCTTTATATATATATATATATATATATATATATATATAATTATTTCTCTTTTATTTTCTTTATCCTTCTTTCCTATTTCCATCTTATCTCTTGTCATTATAAGCTCTGATCTTCCAGCCAAGCTATATAATAATTTTCAATATGAATCTATTTTGTGCACTTTTTTGGTCCAATGGAGGAGCATAGTTTTCTTTCTTTTTTTTTTTTTAATTTTTTTAGAGTTTTCGCTAAGTGGATCGATATGTCAATTGATGATCCGCTGCACAACGAAAAAAGATAGACGAGGTTGACAAAAGGATTAAAGTTTTTAGGTTTTTATTTCTTTTTTTGAATCTTAAAGTTCTTAAGTTATGTACCTTTTTTTTTTTTTTTTCTTGATTTTCTATCTTTTGTGTTCCTCTGAAACTAGCCTGGTTGGATGTATAGTTAGTTCTTTGCATTGAGTAGTGCTATTTGAAAGAATATAAACTCGAAATGTGCTTGCTAATTCTCCAATGAATAGTTTCATTTTACACTCGTAAAATTAACCTCGGAAAATATGAGTGATAATTCTATGATAAGAATCATATTAATATATATTTTTAAAATCAATTGATAAAATCACAATATTGATGGCTGAAAACAAAGTAAAGATCTTATTTCTTTCCATGTACACTAATCACTATTATCCCACCCCTAAAGAGGCAAAAAATTGCTAGATTTTGGCGTTCTAGTTTAGTGATCTCAAAATGGAAAATTTTCTAGTACGTTGGTTTACCAATTCAAATCAGAAAAACTCCAATTTATAAATCAATTTCTTTAGTTTATTTTCTCCCATAAAATTTAAATTGCTTCCAAAATCATAGTTCAATATGTTCTATTAGACTATTCTTTTTTGGACCTGAAATTTTCCACTCACTCTAACATTTTAGTTAACACAAATCAAAATATGCAACTCAGTTTTTTATTCTTTTAGTTCTCCCTTCAATTAATTTTTAACACTTAAGTAAATTATTTTATTATTCTTTATATTTAGATTCTATTTACACGTGGACAGTTAATAAAATAGAAAAATGAGACCACAGTTTTAAACTCGGTTAACGTGAGCTATAAATGCCATTTGACCAATTATGTCTTCCCAAATGAACAACAATTTAGCAACACCAAAACGCAAGAACCATTAAAAGAAAAATACTATAGAAAATTTATTTATATTTATTCAGAAAACAGAATCCAACAATCCTTCAATGAAAGCTCCAACAAATAAAAAATGGCCGAAATATAACAATATACTACCCACATACGACACAAATCGAATAAACAAATTCAATGAACGACAATAGAATAAATCAATCCATCGAGAAGAATAGCTCTCTAGTGCTTCAAGAAGGCGAGGAGAGAGAGGACCAGAGAAGCTCCGACGACGGCACCGGAGATCGGCAAAGAGTAGCCCGACGCGGTGGGAATCGGCTCCGGCGCCGGAGCCGCCGCGAATTCCTGTGCAGAGACCATCGAAGCCGCAGCGGCGAAGACGATCAGCAAGACGGAGAAGAAGAAGGAGGTCCTGGAAGAGGTGCTAACTTGGGCGGCCATTGGAAAGCTGATGAAGAAGAAGAAGCAGAAGAAAGCAGAAGCTTCCACAGAGAATCGAATCGAAATTGAGAGATAGAAAGAGAGATGGTTTGGCGATTGGAGAAGAAGAAGAGAAAGGGGGTATTTATGGGGAGATTTGAAGCGGAGTGTGGGCCCCACTTGGGTGAAAAGCGACAACGGCACGTAAACGGGAGAGTTGGCCAACGGCCACGTACAAACTTAACATTTTCTTTAAATTATTTAATTTATTTCCAGCAAGAAAAAATGAAATAAAGGTAAATAAAAACTAAAAAAAAAAAAGCAGCTTCAATTGATGAGGTTGCAGGGTGGCAACGGCAAATGGGGAAGGAAAGTTGGTCGGTTGCAGAAGATTTTGACACGTTGCCGAATCTGCTCCGTTGAACATATATATGTCGGCAAAGCGCCTATTTTTTGTAAGAAAAATAATGAATACGACATGTCGTTTAAAGTGTGACGGAACAAACGATATTTGAGAACGAGATGGGTCCATGTTGTTGGATGTTAGTGAAACGACATGCAGTTTACGAGGATACAACGACATGTGGATTGTTCATTCTACCCTTCGTGGGTATGAAGTGAATAACAAGTATGGGTGTTAGTGGGCAGTTTGAGCAGTATTTTTATCTAAACCATTCACTAAACTAAAAATAAATCTTACTTTTAAACAGTTTAGGTATTTGGTTTTACTCGTTTGTGTTTAAGATTAAAAAGAAATTAATATTTAATAAATTTTAAAATGTCTAAAAATTCATCTAAAATAAAAACCAAACTAGAAAGGTATGATAACACAAATCAAAGTTCATTAATAATCTAATTAAAAAGTCAAAAATACAATTAAATAACATAAGACAATACAAATAAATTTTAAACTTGAATTGAATTGATAAACCTCCCCTCCTACTAATATCCTTTATCGAAGTCATGATGAGTTAGTTTAACGGTAGAAAAAGATGACAAAACAGTGACGACGTGACGAGTAGGACGACGGCAGTGCAGAGAGAAGACGTTGGTCGCTGGCATGGGGGAAGGAGTTAAGGTTCTATTCTACGAGCTAGTCTTTAAATGATGATGAGTGTAATTATAGAGTGCAGAAAGGTATATCTTATACGTGTAGAACTTCTTTTAATGACCAATGACAAATAATCTATATAAAACAAAATAAAAATTCTTATATAAAAATTTTTAAAATAAAAATGATATAATGCATATTGATAAATTCAAACCACCAACCAAACCACCTAAAATATTTATGTAAAAAAAAATCACCTAAACTATCTAAAATTAAAAAAAAAAAAACCATTAGTTTGATTTTGGGTTAGATTGAACATTTTAAGATGAATTAGCGGATGTTTTGAACACCTGTAATAACAAGTTTTATTTTAATTATTTTATTACAAAACGTTTCAGAGTTTATTTTCAAAAAAAAAAAAATAGAGCAAACAAGTATATATATATTTAAAAAAAAAAAAAAAACCCTATCAAAGTTGAGAAAAAGGGGTCATTGTTGCTTAAAGGGCTCATCCCTAATAGCAAAAAGACAAATGCTGCTTAAATGAACTGCAACTACAGCTCATAAGACAACATCTAGACTGCTAATTGTTCCAAGAATAAATAACAGAAGAAACGACATTCAAGAACGAGAAAACCGATGATTAAATCACAATGATCTAAATCGTTTACTATTCCAAATTAATAATATCTACGTTATTTAGAGAGATGATGAGGTGACTTATTTTTTTATTATTTTACAGAACATTTCCACAGATAATTTTTAGAAAATTTAGGGAGAAAGCCAAGAAAAAGAGAGAGAGGGAACAACAACAACAATTATAGAAAAGTCTATGTCTTTTTTTTTTTTTAACTTAAAATGACATATGGATAGTTAAATGACAAATGAACGTAACTAAAAACTCTAATTGCTAGTCGTTAATGGGTGTGATTTGGAGTCAAGTTGAAACTTCCAAATGTCTACGTCCTAAAGCTTTTATATGCTACAATATAAATCAAAAGTATGCTATTGCGTAAACATGTTACAGTACCTAGATTCTAACATCAAGTTTACTAAACGCACTTCCTCAATAGATCAAAGAATGGGAATTTTCATGAAAGCCATTTTTTAAAAAATTATTTTTTATAAATGCTACAAATGTTTTAATATGACACAATATACACATAAATTATGAGTAGTAGTGACATAACTTTATTAGGTGTGACATAAATAAACAAAGTTTTTAAAAATGTTGCATAATTTATAATTTTCTCTTTAAAGAAACATATGTTGGGGTCTAATTTTAAAGCCTAGATAGACGGACAAGTCCATTTGAGCTCGCTAATCTAAGAAGCCTTCAAGTTCATCGAGCGAACATATGAACCCGAGTAGTTGACCAATGACAAACCCAAGTCGTGCCAAGAAAGAGCTTCGCTCGTGATTCCCCAGAGCAGTCGACAAGTTGAGTCGAACGCAGTCGATATCGACATATGCATACACAATTGGGCAGTTATTGATTCGTTATTTGAGGAATAGACCCCATTAACCCTAGGTCAAGCAAAAAAAAAAAAAGTTAGTCCCATGAAGACCACGATCAATTCCACTTTTTATTATAAGAAAGTAGACACAGATAGTCTAAAACAACTGCTATAAATAGAGGGAGACCCCTCTCAAAAAGGGGTTATATATGCACACAAATTACATAGACAAATTTTATTTTATGTTGTAGAAATTTCATTATATTTTTTTAACACTTTTCTTCAAATAATGAAGAACACTTCTCAACAATGGTCGTAGCTCTAATTAATCTTTTGTTTGAATATTTACTTTTTTGCAATTTTGTTTATTTATTACGTTGGTTTGAATTATTTTTGTTCACATTTTGTGGTTAATTCAACATGTTGCAAGGATTGAACAATGATGACCAAAGATCTTATTAATCTAAGGTTAAACTAATTTTTGCTAATTAATTCTAATTGTTTATTTAATATGTCTACAAACATTATAATAATATATATTTCTTTATAAGGAAAAAAAGGTATCTAAAATAAGCAACATTTAATTTGTGTTGGTAGAAATGAATCTCGTTTATTGCTGAAAGAACAGACGACACCTTTCACAATAAAACAAGAGATATTTTTGTCCCAATATTGCAAATCATCAAACAAAATTTAAAAAAAAGTATGCTGCTTTGTTGTATGGAGAAAAGTTTTGCATTTGTTTGACCTAGAGACGACATGCAGCAAAAATACAACATTTGTTTTTGTTAAAACAACATGTTGTTTTTTGATAAAAACGACAATGTCGTTACTTTGAATAAGTAACAAACACCGTTTCAATTAGATAGCATGTCCGTCACTCGAGCGGGGGAAAAAAAGCCATCTCTCTTTCTAGGAAACAGAATGTCAATTGTAGCGAATGAAAAACGATAGTGAACTTAATTTACGTTGTCGTTTTTCTTTGGAAAGGACACGAAATGTTTTGTCGGCGGCATCAGCAGAAACATATTATCAATTGCAGTTAATGACAGACGAACCCGACTTAAATTACAGTGTCGTTTTCTTTGGCAAAGAAATGCATGTTTTTTTTTGAGCATGAACAAATGTCGTATGCAGTTTTTAGTTGAACTACAAATCGAGTACCCTTGCCTGTTTTGTAATGTAGACGTTTGTTTATTCTAAAAAAAAATGTAAAATTGCACTTCATTGTATATTTTTAAGTGTAAAATTAAAATAGTTTTTAAAATAGTTAAGGAATAGCATAATTACGTGGTAAGATTATAATAATTTTCACATTTTATGCTGCAAAGTTATATAGCAATGGAGAAAAATTACAATTTAAATTTTTACTATTCATAACAATTTGTTATATTTTGAGTAACTATTATGATTGTCTTATATGTGTAAAAACTTTTTTTAGAATTGTAAAAAAAATCCAATAATGCCTCACAAAAATATTAACTCGATTAAAAGATCCAATAAAAAAAACCCAAAACAATATTCCACTTCATCCAATAAGAAACAAATTAAAAGACTCTCCAAACAAAAATGGGTGGCCACAGGGATAGTCTCTACTCTCTAATGCTTCAACAATGCGAGGAGCGAGTGAAGCAGAGAAGCTCCGACGACGGCACCTGAAACCGGCAAAGAGTAGCCAGATCCGGCGGCCATCGGCGCCGGCGCCTGCGCGAAGTCCTGCACCGGGACCATGGTAGAAGCAGCGACGAGGACGGTAATCAACACGTTGAAGAAGAAGGAGAAGGGCTTGGAAGAAGAGCTAAAAACTTGCGCCATTGGAAAACTGATGAACAAACTTAGAGAGAGCGAGACAGATAGAGAGAGAGAGAGGGAGATTGCGCATGAGAGTGAGAATGAGAGATTTCGTGTATGGAATTTGAGGTGATAAATTTGTGTTTTTGAGGATTGTGACAAGCAGAGAGGTATTTATATTGTCGTTTAGTTTCAAAGTCAAAAAAAAAAAAAAGTTTAAAGCAGCAGTGGGGGCCACTGGAGAGAAAAACGACGATGGTCAACGGCTAACATGCATAGACACAGGGTGGCAATATAGGGGCCGTTTGATATTATTTTTAAAATAGGTGAAAATATTTTTTTTTTGAAAAATAAGAATTTTTTTGAAATTATACTGAAAATGTTTTTAAAATTTTTGTCTCAAAAAACATGCGAAAACTTTTTCAAAATTCTGAGAATAAAAACAAACAGAGCCATAGTATAGCGGTAAAGTGACTTTTGGGCCAAAACCCAGTAAACAATGAGATAAGAAGCAATTTTGCTTCTTAATTAAGCCATTGAATAGATCATAGGCGGTTAGAATTCTCTACAGCACCTAAGAACCCTCGCCTATAAAGTCCTATAAATATGATGGACTTCATGATATGAGGTGTGGTCCTATTCTGAACATTTGAGTGTATAATAACAGAGAGAAAGTGTGAGAGAATTAGAGAAAAAATTTTGAAGGATTTCTGCTAAATACTTGTGTCTTTCCTTTATTAGAAAGAGTGCTTTCTCCTATTGTAAAAGGGGTAATATCATTTGTGCTTTCTTTATTTTAGAGAGAAATTATTATATCCATTTGCTATGGTGAAATCATTCTACAGTTTGCCTATCATTTTGTCTCAATTTATTTGAGGAATTTTTCAACACAAGACTCTCTTTTTTATAGTTTCTAATTCAGTTGTAATTGGGTGTCCCATACCATAACGTCCTAGCAATGGTATCAGAGACCAGGTTTATTGTCGGTATTTGGTGCAACATTTAGTCCAGTTAGTGGAAAAGAAGCATCTTCAACAATGGCGATGAAGTTTTAAATAGAGAAGTTTAACGGGAATAATTTCTCATTTTGGAAAATGAAGATAAAAGCAATATTAAGAAAGGACAATTGTTTGGCAGCAATTGGTGACAGGCCTATAGAAATCACTAATAATAAGTGGGATAAGATGGATGGCAATGCAATTACTAATCTACATCTAGCACTTGCTGACGAAGTGTTATCTAGTGTGGTAGAGAAAAAGATGGCAAAGGAGATATAGGATACTCTAACATAACTGTACAAGGCAAAGTCACTTCATAACAAAATCTTCTTAAAAGGAAGGCTTTACACTTTTCGAATGGCGGAATGCACATTAGTGACCGACCACATCAACACCTTCAACACTTTATTTGCTCAACTTACATTGTTGGGCTATAAAGTAGAACCAAATGAACGTGCTGAACTTTTACTTCAAATCTTACCTGAATCATATGATCAACTCTCATCAACTTAACAAACAACATACTTACAGACTATTTGGTCTTTGATGAACTTGCTACTGTTGTTCTTGAAGAAGAAAATAGGCAGAAAAACAAAGAAGCTAGATTGGGAAGCTCACAGCAAGTTGAAGCTTTGAAGGTGACGAGAGGGAGATTAATGGAACGTGGCCCCATGGGAGTCAAAATCAGAGTAGATCAAAATCCAGAAGTAAGAAGAATGTCAAGTGTCATAACTGTGGCAAGAAATGGCACTACAAAAGGGAGTGTTGGCATCTCAAGAAGAATGAAGAAGCCAAAGGAAAAGGTCCTGAGTTGCCAAAAACTCAGGGTTATATGGCAAGTACCACGAATGATGGTGAAATTTAATACAGTGAGACAATAATAGTTGCTAAAGGTAGAAGAAGATTTGCTAATGTCTGGCTTATGGACTCAAGAGCTACATGGCATATGACCCCCTGGAGAGAATGGTTCCACCAATATGAACCTATCTTAGGAGGATTTGTGTTCATGGGAGAAGATCATGCCTTGGAGATTGTTAGTATTGGTACTATCAAATTGAAGATGTATGATGGTACAGTTCGCAACATCTAAGAGGTACGACATGTGAAGGAATTGAAGAAAAATCTATTGTCTTTGGGACAATTAGATAGTAGTGGGTGCAAAACTCATGTTCAAGATGGGATCATGAAAATAGTTAAAGGTGTGCTTGTGGTGATGAAAGCAATAAAGATAGCTATAAATTTGTACATGCTTAAAGGAGAAACATAGCAAGAAAGAAAAGCATCTATTGCATCGACAAGTTCTACAGAAGAATTAACGATGATGTGGCATCATAGACTTGGCCACATGTCAGAAGGAGGTTTGAAGATTCTCACCGAGCAAAAGCTTCTTCCAAGGCTCAAAAATGTTTCATTACCCTTTTGTGAGCACTATGTTACTAGTAAGTGGCACAGATTAAAGTTCAGCAGTTTTAATGCTAGAAGGAAAGCTATCTTAGAGTTGATCCACTTCGATGTTTGGCAAGCATCAGTTCTATCCCTAGTGCAAGATACTTTGTATCTTTTAATGATGATTACTCCAAGAGATGTTGGGTGTATCCAATCAAGAGGAAGGCAGATGTATTTACAGTTTTTAAAATATTCAAAGCATGGGTGGAACTTGAATCTGAAAAGAAGATCACGTGTTTAAGGATAGATAGTGGAGGAGAATATACTAGTGATGAATTTGATAACTTCTATTGACAAGAAGGCATAAAGAGACATTTCACCGTGGCATACACTCCACAACAAATGGAGTAGTAGAGTAGATGAACAGAACCTTGTTCGAATGAACAAGAGCGATATTGAGAACAGCGAGGATGGCCAAGTCATTTTGGGCAGAAGTAGTCAAGACCACCTGTTATGTGATCAATCGATCACCATCAACTGCAACTAATCTGAAGACGCCAATAGAGAAGTGGACTAGTAAGCCAACCTATTATTCTCACTTACATACATTTAGAAGTCATGTGTACGTCATGTATAACACCCAAGAAACATCAAAGTGGGATCCAAAATCCAAAAAATATATTTTCTTAGGGTATGTTGATCGAGTTAAGGGGTATCGCTTATGGGATCCCACTACCCACAAGGTGATAATCAGCAGAGATGTAATATTTTCAGAAGACAAGATACAAGAAAAAGAAATTGATAGCACTTCAAAAGAGAAACCGGAGACTCCTACAGTTCAAGTTGAAGATAGACAAGAACAAGAAGTTCTAGATTCTTTTGAAGCAGCTCCAGAGCACAAAGAATAAGAGCAAGCTAAGTTTGTAACTTCGTAAGTTCAACGGTCAACTCGGAAGAGGAGAAAGCCAGCTTGGCACTTAGAATACATTATGGAGGGAAGTGTCGCATACTACCTACCAACAGAGGATGGAGAGTCATTAACTTTCCATGAGGCTACAAAAAGCCAAGAAGCTTCTCTATGGATGGCAGCAATGCAAGAAGAAATTGAAGCTCTCCACAAAAACAAAACATGGGATCTTGTTCCACTACCACAAGGAAGGAAAGCCATTAGGAACAAATAGGTCTACAAGATCAAACGAGATGGCAATGACCAACTAGAGCAGTTTCGTGCTAGATTGGTGGTGAAAGGATTCACTCAGAAAGAAGGCACTAACTTCAACGAGATATTATCTCCTATTGTTCGAATTACAATAGTTCGAGTAGTTCTGGCTATGTGTGCTACATTTGACTTGTACTTTCAGCAGTTAGATGTGAAAACTACATTTCTTCACGGTGAACTTGAAGAAGAGATTTACATGCTCCAACCAGGAGGTTTTGAAGAAAAAGGAAAAGAGAACTTGATTTATAGGTTGAACAAATCTCTATACAGTCTCAAACAGGCGTTGAGATGTTGGTATGAAAGATTTGATTCCTTCATCATGAGCCTTAAATATAGCAGACTTAGTTCAGATCCTTGTGCTTACTACAAGAGATTTACTGATGGTGATTTCATTATTCTCTTGTTGTATGTTGACGACATATTGGTAGCAGGCCCCAACAAATATCGTATTATAGACTTGAAGGCATAGTTGGCTAGGGAGTTTGAAATGAAGGACTTAGGACTAGCAAACAAGATTCTAAGGATGCAAATTTACCAAGACAAAACAATAGGAAGATTTGGCTTTCTTAGAAGAACTAATTGAAGAAAATCTTGCAACGCTTCAACATGCAATATTGCAAGCCAATTTCTACCCCTCTTCCTATTAATTTCAAGTTATCCTCAAGTATGAGTCTTAACAATGAAGTAAAGAGGATGGAAATGTCTCGAGTACCGTATATATCAGTAATGGGTAGCTTAATGTTCACTATGGTATACACAAAATGTAACACCCCGTTTTTTTTTTTATTAGAAAATAGAAAAGTCTGACGTTAGAATTGACGATAGTGATATTGTTACTAACATGCTATTTAGTGATATTACAGGTGACAATGACGAAGGGCTCGATGTGTTAGGAAAAAGTTCATGCCAATTAACTAGAGTAAATTAATATAAATTTTGGCTTATGTGTTGTAGCATATGATTTATTTATTTTTATCATATATATATATATATGAATATATATAATTAAGTTAAAATGGATTATAAATTAAATACTTATACGTGAATTGTAATATAATATAGCATATGTATGTATAATATATATGTATATATATTAAAAAGGGCTTGGGCCTATTATTGTGAGGCTTACGTAAAGCCTTTGCCGAGAAAGAGAAAAAAAAAAGAGAAAAAGAAAAAAAAAAAAGAGAATAAACGTGGGAAAAGAAAAGGAAAA
>CAMOHE010043822.1:0-14818 GCA_946598075.1 Artocarpus hirsutus | reverse complement strand
TCCTGGTATAATACCTCGCAGCGCTCACCCTCCGGAGCCAGAAGACTACGAAGGGAGTACAGAGACAGGGGCTAATCAAACTCCGCAGGTGCGATTGCCAAGGCATAAGGATGTAAATGTCAATGGTGTGACAGTGAGGATCAAATACTGTGACACCTGCATGCTTTATAGGCCTCCCCGCAGTTCTCACTGTTCGATATGCAACAACTGCGTGGAAAAATTCGACCATCACTGCCCTTGGGTTGGTCAGTGCATTGGACTGGTAATTTACACAAACTTGAAATAGTTTTTATGCTATATCTAAAGCTAAATTAGGATCTTTTTGCCGAAGATTGTTTTGTGGAAACCTTATTGTTCTTACTTTCCATTGGACATGGTGCATACTGCATGTCGCAAGCAGATTGGTAGTTTATGGGTGATCTTTTACCATCTCCATGACAATGCATTACTGATATGTGTCTCAGTAGAAATTTTCTTTTGATCTCCGTGCAGAGGAATTACCGTTTTTTCTTCATGTTCATCTCCTGTGCTACGCTTCTCTGCTTATATGCACACGGGTTTTGCTGGGTCTACATCAAGAGGATCATGAATAGTGAGCATACGACAATCTGGAAAGCGATGATCAAGACTCCTGCCTCCATTGCGCTAATAGCTTACACTTTCATTGCGTTCTGGTTTGTGGGCGGTCTTACTTTTTTCCATTTGTATCTCATCAGTACAAACCAGGTAACAAGCACCCTTCTTCTTGGAATTCTTTCTAGTTGATTGAAGTCAAGTTTTCTTCAGCATAACACATTGAGTCCTGATATAATTGTTTGATGCGTTTTTGCAGTCAACTTATGAGAACTTTAGATATCGTTATGAACGGCGAGTCAATCCGTTTAACAAAGGGGTGTTTAGAAACTTCATCGAGACGTTCTGCAGCAGCATCCCTCAATCCAAGAATGATTTCAGGAAAAAGGTTCCCAAGGATCCTTCTATTCTACCTCGCGTAGTTGGTGGTGGCTTTGTTAGTCCCCCAATAGGCAAAGCCATTAGTGACCTAGAAATGGGAAGGAAGCCAGCGTGGGATGAGGCTACAGGACAGGAAGGCAACTTTGAAGAGGAACAAGTCAGCAACGATGATGGTCCAGATAAGGATCAAGAACTGAACGATGCTGATATGTCGCCAGATTTAAGTAGAAACCTTCCAACAGAAAGTGCGGAGAGACGCGATGTGTTGTATTCAAGGCGTTCTAGTTGGGGGAGGAGAAGTGGGAGCTTGAATATATCTCCCGAGATTCTTGCTTTGGCTGCCGGAGTTGGAGACTCGAGGCGTGTCACCGAGGGAAGGAATGCAAACTTCCAAACAGAAACCGAACAATCTCAGTCCAGTTCTTAGACGTGTACAGAAAACCAGCGAGAAGGCATGAATTGTAAGGGAAGAGAGAGAAACTATTTATAGTGCAAATGATGTAAATCTAAGGTTGGTGGTGTTGATTTTGAGTGAAGTGCTCGGCAGTTAGAAGCTTTTGAAAACTGGGTTTTAAGGACGAGCTTTTTTGTTGTTTCTAAGACATGCTCCTGGGCAGTTGATTCTTTCGCAAGTAACAGCGTGCCATTATTGGTTAAATCGTTATCTTTTGTACAATTATTTTTTTTCTCTAATTAAAAAAGGGGTCACTCTTAACGTCCCGCTCCCCGTATCCGTGAACTACAAAGGAAGTCGGAAAGAAATAACCCAATTCTGCTTGAATGATGATTCCGATTTCAGGTAAACAACCATGATTCGGACAACGGGCCGGGTAGAAACTTTTTCTAATATTAATTGCACCAAAACTGCATTTATTTTTTGGGGAACTACCAGATGTTTAATCAAATGAAAGTTGAGACTCATCTGGGGATCACAAGAAGCTACCGCTCACAAATTTGAAGATAAAAATTATGAAATTTATAGATCCGAGTGCTTGTAGGGTAAAAAAGACATCCCAATGAAAATGGTTTCAGGGAAAATAATAAGATTCAAAATTACAAATATGTCAACATATTTGACTCACTCATCAGAGAGGCCCACAAAAAACAAATCTGTCCAAGTGAAATTGGGCATATCAAAACCTCCTAAAACTTCATTGCATGTTCTGGAAACGTTTCATGATCAATGCGCTCATATCCAAATAGCGCTGAGCGCAGTTTGATAGGCAGGATTGTTCGCTTGAGCTGAATTTGCTCCCAGGAGTACCGGTTATGCACTTGTCCCAGCACACGGTTGTGAGCTTTGCCACCATCTCATTGATCATGGCTCTTTCCTTTTCTTGCTGCATGGTAAAAGAAATTTGCAAAGCCAAGTCATACAAGGAGCTTAAGATAAGAGAACAGGTATTTTCTACATCAAATCAAACGGGGTTAAGCATCAAGCTTTACTAGATATGAAAAGCAGAATTGTTCAGACAAAATCTCCATACTGCACATTTCAACTCAGAAATGCAAAGCTTTAAGAAAAACTTGAACTCATGAATTAGGTGAAAACGATGGAAGGTTACGTCACATACAAGTGTATGTGTGCAAGTAAAAGAGTGGTAGTAAATTTCTCGTGTTATGGTTTGTGTACTTGTTTTTGTGAAGTGTGGAGGTTAAAAGCAAAAGCAAATAGAATCAACTATGAAAATAGATTGACGATATAGGTTCTACCTCAAATGATCAAAGTTCTTTCTTTCACTTTGCCAACGAACACATTTAACATTATTGAAGAATGAAAACCAAGCGGCTAAAGAGAAATTCTTCAACCAAGCGGCTAAGGAGAGTAATCGTTTGGATCTCGCTCAACCATTATAGACAATTACCGTTGCGCAAAAAAATGGTATGCTCTAAATGACAGAACTTGTAAAAGTACTTATTGGTTATTGCTATGAAATAGACCTGCTTCTACACATGGGAGTATTCTTTCAGCCTTCAGGAAGTATTCTTACAGCTAACAAATTTAAATAAAATTTATATACGAGTAAATATCATGAGTGAATAATACTGGTCTTTGTAATTGGGCTTAAACTCTATTTTTAAGCACATAAACTTTGGATACACTACCGTAAGGGTATAGGTTTATATATTTATTAAAATTTTGTGTGTATTTATATATATGCGCATATAATTTATACAATATACATATATTTGGTTCGGATTCACGGATTATATGGATTCGGAAATACTCAATTTGTAATCTAATCCGTATATATTAGATTTAGGAAATTCTAATCCAAAACCAATCCGTATTTTGCATAACCCAATACAATCATTAGATTAGATTGAACGGATCAAACAAAATGGCGGATTCCATGAAAACCCTTACTTTCAGGAAGAAGGAAACCGAATTCCATCATCAAAAGCATAAAGAAAAATCCTTGACAAGCCAATCCCTAAACGGACTAATCTTTAGAGCCCAGTGGTTCTCTATGAAAATCTGGAACTTATTTACTTACCCTAAACACAGAATCTTTAAACAAGCAATATAATCCTAAGCTCCATTGTTGTGTCCTATACTAAGAAAGTTGTCATCTTTTGGCCTGTGCAATCTTATAAATAATAGGATTATAAAGCTAATTAAAAAAGAAAAAAAAGAAGGTTTTGAACGAATTCAGAATCCAATTCAAATAATATTTCATAAAGACATAAATAAATTTTGCATAAACATGTGTTTATACTCTTGAAACTTAATCTAATTACTATATACATATAGAACTTTTTGGAAATTAAAAATTAGAAAAAAAAAAAAAACAGAGAAATCTTATAACCCATGAAATGACAATCTAAAGTAAATCAGTTAAATCCAATTTCTTGAATTAAGATTACACAAGACCCTAACAACCAAAAAAATATATACAAAATTTCAAGCGTAAAAGAGCATTCCTCCGAATCTGTACATCTATTAAAAAAAAAAAAGGACTTTATTTTTTTTTTTTTAGGCTTTCAAGGAATCAAAAATGGCAATATGATCAAAGAACAAGACAAGAACTCACATTGATGAACTGAAGCAATTCAGGGCTGTTGAGAGCTGAAGGATCCATGATGGTTAACAGTGAGTAAAACCCTAAAAAATTGTTTTTTACTTCGGAGACGCAAAAGGCTCTTAAAACCCTAAAAATAAAAATAAAAATAAAGAGGCCCCAGAGACATCTACGACACAAAGATCGAATATGTGGCTGTTGGGTGGGCCCAATTATTCAATCAATTTGGATCGGTTTTCATATGAGCCAGCCCAATATTTTTTCAAATGGGCTAGGCCCAAGTATAGGCTGCCAATTTTCAGAGGAAATTCCTAGCGATTAATTTTTTTGAAAAAAATTACATCTTATGCCACACTTTTAAAAGTTGTGTTTATTTATATTATATTTAGAAAAACTTATATCATACTATTATTTATATTATATAGTAAGTTATCTCATAAATAAATGTATGTTTATTTATAAAAAATAAATATTAAAAATGACATTTATAAAAATTCCTCAAATTTTTATACAAGCAATTAATAACCTTTATATTATTATTATTATTTTCTTTTTGCAATACCCCTTTTAATTTTCTTTGATATGAAATAAAATTTGCAATCCTTTTTCGTTAGTCAGATTAAGAAAAACTAAATAGGACATGAATGATGCAAGATGCGAAAAGAAAGCTTTTATAAGACCATTTTCAATGCAAATGTTAATGCTAATATCATATTTGCCTTCAAAACTTGAAAAAATAACATATTTAATATACTATTCTATGCTACAGTTCAACGCATTATTTCAAATGCTATATTTATTTTTTGTTATTATTACAAAGCCTTAAAATTTGTAAAAATAATCTGTTAATATTAAAATAATTTGAAGACAACAATGTTGTGATAATTGAAAGAAAAAGTTGATGTATCAACCAAGACAAATTTTGTACTAAAAATGGCACTACATTATAGAGTATTTTTACACTTAATTACCAAAATTTGATATTAAATCATCAATTTAGTATAGCATTAAGATACGCCGATAAATGTTTGTTTTAGATCTGGAGCTAGCGAGTTTAGGTACTGTATATATGGAGTTTTTCTATCTATGCAAGATTTGATTGTAAAGTTCAGATGGATGGATTTTGAGATAACAAGAAGAAAAAAACCTGTGATCATGAAAGCTATGGACGCAAAACCATGTGTGAAAAATCTTGAACAAAAGGAAGCCCTTAATATTGAATAACTTTCTTATGCATTAAGCATGTATCATCTTTTCTCTAAGAAAAAAAGATGCTTTAAAAGGCAAATGTTAGTCATGTCAAACTTTTTTCATATTATCTCACATGATACCCAAATCAAAGATCACACATTCTAGAATGGTATCACTATTGGGTATATATGCATTGCTTCTCCTGTCACAACCTTAATTTTTATTTGGTCCAATATTCATTGGCTGTCCGTTCCAAGACAAAGAAAGAATCAAACAAGAGAAGCTTTAAGAATCAAACAAGAGAAGCTTTATATCTCAAAACACTAACGAATAACTTCTTCTAAATTTGATAAAGATTTTATTCTTTATATGTAATATATTCATATATATATATATATATATGTACATATAAATGTTTCCCTCCTAATTAGTCATTACCTAGAGGAAAAGGCCTTCTATGATTCAAGGTTTTAAAGAAAAAAGAGGTGTATAAATGAGATACCCACGTGTAAAAACCCCCATATAACAACGAAAGGCTACATTTTTCAATAAATAATAAATACATATATATAGGCTTTTATTATAGTCCATTTAGATGGACGGTCTATCCAATATAACATATAGAAGTAAAACACGTAATGATAGTTATTGAACGTAAGACTGATGTTGAAGAGACATAATATAATCAATATCACATTTGATGACTATTTGTTATGACTAAACATTACTATTATCACATCATGTCCTTTTCTTTTCTATGGTATGTTTGGATATGGCTGTTCATCCGATAGACTATAATAAATATTGAACCCTTTGTAACTTTAGTTGGAGCTAAAGTTTTTAAATCTAAGCACTATAATATATAAAAGCTTTATACCATAGCAATTTGCTGTGACATATAACAGCTTTATACTGTTTTTGATTGGTTGGAATTGGTTTTCTGAATCGCCTATATATGTATATATAATCCTGTTACTGTGCTCTGAAGCAAAGGCTTGCAATTTGCAAAGACAAAAATGGGAGTTACTTTCTACGGGTGGGAAGGATCTTTTGGACCACATTAGTGCATTGAAAAAAAAAAAAAAAAAAAAGAAGTAAGGAAAAGCTACATCTTAGCAATGAAGAAAAGTACCGATCCGATAGTTGACTACACCTTTGTAAAGCTTTAGCCTTTTTACTCCCAAAAACCAAAAAAAAAAAAAAAAGGAATTATGAATGTTCATTCAAATGTTATTAGGAGAAGCTCATAAGAAAGAGTACTAGTAATGAGATTCAAAAGCAATACCCCACAAAAGAGTACAAAGTGCGGCTAGGGAGCTTTCTGAGTCATCTATCCATAATAATATTCATAGAAAGTAGTAGTACTTAAAACTAATTTAGCCAAAACCACTGAAGAAAAAAGTGACCAGCAAATTTTACGAAAAATGAAAAGAAAAATAAAATTGTGTGTATTAAAAAGCACATCAAAGATTCAGGTTTATTAGCTTTAGTTAATAATTATTTAATAAAATCTTTCTTTTTTGTCGAAGGAAACAAACGTGGAGGGTTATGGGGTATTATTTTATACGTCGTTTTAGTTTCTTAAGAAACTTAGCTGAGTCATTTGCATGAACGTCTGTTGTCAAAAGCAAGAAGAAAAGAGCTTTCTTCTTTTTATCTTTTGGTTTAATAAGATATTATACAGTGGATTTTAATAGTCTGCACGACTTAACCCAACAGCTTTGCGTCTCGTGGCAATTGTTTGGAGATGCATCGAACATATATAATCTACAAATATATGTATATATAATATATACATGTATTTACGTCTCTTCTCAACGTTCTAGTTAAAAAAAAAAACCCAAAAATAATAGTCCCTCTTCATTAGAATCTACAGAAAAAAAAAAAAATAGAAATAGCCTCCTCCTTTGTAGAAAGGAATCTTTACAAGGGGTAATCTCATATTCTTTTCAAAGGAAAAAAATCTCACTACTTTTTTTAAATGTGTGTATATAATCCAAGACTTTGCTTTTTTTTTTTTTTTCTTCATTTTGCTGAAAGGCCAAAAATTCTGATTACGCAATGACTAGAAGCTGTTTATAGAATGGAGGGACTTGATTTACAGCATGCATGTTAGAGACATCCTTTTACTGTCCCAAAAACCTAATCATATTTTTTTTTGGGAGGGGTTATTTACCTTTTTATACCATGTGTTTTAAGTTTATTTAAACATTTTGGGTTTAGTATTTCATCGAATGTATACCATTAAATTAGATTTAATACACAAATTTATACTTTCTCTCGGTCAATCTTTATTTTTGATTAAAAAATACACAAAATACTCTTAAATAAAAAGTATGAAAACTTTAGAAACTAAAAAAAAACTTTAAACTAAAATTTTTAATCTAAAAAAATCTAAAACGCCCTTAAAATAGGATTTTGTGCCTTTTTATTTTTGTTTTCTTCTTATTTAAAAGCTTCAGTTTTTTTCTCTCTTTTACTTAATAATAATTTAGTCATTTTAAAGGTTGAAATCAATTATTAACCGAGATAAAGTATAGATTTATATATTAAATTTAATTTGAATGTATAAATTCAACGAGATAAAAAATCAAAAATATAGTTTTTGAATAAACCTAAAACAAAGGATATAAAAAGATAAATATCTTTTTTTTAAAAAAAATATTATTGGTTGTTTTTATGTTTTTGCCTCCCTCGTAGAGAATTGCATGAGCATGACGTACCTATGACTTCTCTTTACCATTACCAAGGGTGGAAAAATTTTCACTTTTTTTTATTGCTAAAGTTATTTAAAAAGAAAAAAACCTAAGAGGAAATGTTAATATTATATCTTGTAATTTAACATTTTTATATTGGCAGAAATAAATTAAAAGGAAAAAACACATCTTAAAAAAAATGCAACAAAAAAGTTCTTCATGATGTCAAAAAAATTGAATTGTATGTTTTTTCTTGTAAAAATGTTTTTAGTCTAAAGGGGTAAACTATTTTCATGTCTCAATAAAAGGGATTGTTGATGAGATGACACTTTCTTAAATAACAGGTCTTGAGATTTTTTTAAACGAATGTCTGAACTATAAGATGCCAAGATGCTATACATATTGAGTTTTAGATTGGACTAACAGACATAAATTAACATTGAAGAGATGTTCTCCAAAAATCAAATTAACGTCGATAATTCTAACTCTATATCACACCCTGATGTAATATGTTTTTGCTAATTCACTTAAATGAGAGCAAAAAAAAAAAAAAAATCCTATAACTCAACCCAGTTAATGTTATGAAACTCCATTGCCTATCTTTTTTACCTGGGTAAGAAGTACACAGATTAAAGAACAAAAATAAAAAAATAAAAAAAAGCAATAATAGAAATCTTTAACTAAGCTTTCAATATTTAACGTCAAAGAATGAAACTCAAACAATCAATCTAGATAGTAAAAAGTCTTGTCACATATATACGCTATCTTTTGCTGCTCCTGATCATGATCTTTGTTACAAAAAATTATTGCACTTGTCAATATTAATTATATTATATTTTTATTATTATTAAAACTAAAGCCAAAAATCTCTTTCCAAGTCAGAACTTGGCTAAAGCCACCTCCTATATATGTAGAACAACTCCATAAATACCAAACATCCAGTGCTTGGAACTTTCCTTTTTAAGTTTGACAGAAATATACGTTAGCAAGCAAGGGCTACAAACCTTCAACGAGTAATATTTAAATTGTTGTATATCAAAAAGGGTCTTTTATTTCGTTTCCTAGTTTTTTTTTTCCCTAGCTCTTGATCATCATCAATATGGACAAGTACTTCAACTTTGCAAGGAACAACAATGGAGTGATCAGACTACCACCTGGTTTCCGATTCCAGCCAACGGATGAAGAGCTCGTCTTTCAGTATCTACGACGCAAAATCTTCTCATGCCCTTTGCCATCTTCTTCCGATCATATCATTCCTGACATCAATGTGTGCAAGTATGATCCTTGGGATCTGCCTAGTTCAGGTAATTGATTGCGTATATCTTGCATATTTGAATCAAAGTTCAAACTTTTTTAATTACAAAAACTTAAATTTTGTTGAAATTTATTTATTCAAACCTATAAACCAGACGGGCTCATAGTATCACGAGAAACATAAAACCATTAATTGGGGTTATTGTATTTGCTAATTCTTATTTTCTGTGTTTTTTTAGGTGATATTACGGAAGAAGATAGGTATTTTTTCAGCAACAAGGAAGCAAAATATAGGAACGGATCGAGTAGAGCAAACAGGCAGACAAGTTCAGGGTATTGGAAGGCAACTGGGTCAGATAAAAAGATTGTGTCTTCAACAATGAAGCATATTGTAGGGATGAGAAAAACCCTAGTTTTCTATAAAGGAAAGCCTCCTCATGGCTCTAGAACTGATTGGTTCATGCATGAATATAGTCTTCTTCATGTGGAGACTAAAACTGACAATAATTTCTCACAGGTACAACAAAATTATATTAACCCATTTATGGATAAAAAGTTAATTTCCTTATCTAGTAACAACGTGCATGATTGATATATGACATATGTTTTATATTTATTTGTTTATTTTTGTTTGTTTTGCAGATTTCTCAAAGCCAAACAGAAAATAATTGGGTTCTCTGCCGCATATTTTTGAAGGAAAGATCAAGTAGTAGTAGTACTACAAACAATAATAACAACATTAATAATATTGATGAGATTGATCAGCAAAATTGGAAGGATAACAAAGTGAGAAGAGTTGGGAATATTAATAGTTATCAGCCTTATAAACTGTTTGATCTTGTTATGGGATGCGAGATAAATGTGGGTCCTATATCGCCGTCTTCGTTGTCGTCTTCTTCAAGTTCTTGTTATGTCACTGATCATGATCATGAGGTATCTTCAAGTGAGGGCATGCCATGAAAGAAAGCGGTGCCTGCACAATATTTTTTTTTTTTTTTTTTTTGAGATAAAAATGTATTATCAATAGATATTAGCCAGAAAAAAGCAACCTTTCATCTTCTAATTCAGAGATATTGTGAAAATGGCGGGCCAAAAAAGTACTTCAAAATGGAAAATATATATCCCATTTCCACTACAAACCGAAATGCTAAACTATTTTAACAAATTAGTTATCACTTAAACGGCTGTTATATATGGAGATCACTGTATCCCTGTGAATATTTATTTATTATATTACTATGCGCTAATGACATGACAAAATATACATGTCAAGTACTAAACAAAGTCTTCATATATTCCGATTATAGATCTTTGACATTGTTATGGCAAAGATATGCGATATGCAAGCTAGCTAGCACTCATCCCACGCGAATCTTTAGCTTTTGAGAAGAAAAAAAAAAAGAAGGCAAATGACTTTTTTTTTTTTAAAAGAAGATAATAAAGCCGGTGAAAAAGAGCGGGGTGGCATTTAAGAATTTTCTTTATAATTGAAAGTACCAGGTCAAATTTACAATAGGCCATGCGGGGGTTCCCTTCAGACTCTCTTTTTTCTTGAGGTAAACTCCAAAAACAAATTTAGAGAGAGAAAAAGAGAGAGAGTAATATTATCAATCCTTAAAGTCAATTCTTCCTTTAGAAAATATACATGAACAGGAATATCATAATCAACTCTTTAGATATAACAACAACGGCAAGAAAAATAACAATGACAATAATGACAATAATAATAATAATAATAATAATAATAATAAATTATCATCATCATTAATTTTTTATTTGATATACCTAAAATATTGGCCTTTTGGTATTGTTTTTAAAATAGGTGAAAATATTTTTGTTTTGAAAAATGAAAATTTTTTTAGAATTGTGTTGAGAGTGTTTTTAAATTTTTGTCTCGAAAAGAGTGCAAAAATATTTTCAAAAATTCTGAAAACAAAAACAAATGGATATGTCTTCTAATTTTCTTCCCAAAGCTGTTCGATTCTTTTTTCTACATATAGATCCAGTTTTTGTAGAAGCACATATGTGTCCCTTGTATTATATAACATAATATTTGTGTTTTATTTTTTATTTTTTATTTTTTTCATTTCCCTTTTTGAGTCTTTGTGATTCTTTTGCCAGTGTACCATTTGAGGAATATCCAATCTGCTTATTCCCAAAAAGGGCATGATTTATGGATCCTCACCATTTTCAGAGCTGGCGTATTCTTTAGAAACTATAAATATGCATAAGACTCATACATAACATATCTTCCCCTTCTCAACTTTCAAGGCCGTCAATGACAACTATTTCAACCATGCATCGAGAATAGTTATGCATCTCTGTGTTGTAAATGTGTGCTTTAAAAGTATTTATAGTGAAGAAAAATAATAATGGAATGGAATTAAGAACAAATATATAGCTAAATATTGATATTTATTCATTCATTTTTCAAACTAATCAAAAGGCTTTTTTTGGGAGAGGGTATTAAAGATGAATTTAAGAAGCAAATTATTCGACTGCAATTTATGTTCAATATTAATAGCAAAATTGAGTGGTTTTTTTTTTCCTTTTGTTCTTGTTTTGCAACAAAACAGTTATTTGAAAGAGGATTGCAAGATGTTTGAACTGAGATATCAAATATGCCATAAAAGAAGTTTGAAAAAAATATAAATTATCAATTTGTTTAGGGAAAAAATAATATTGACAAACAAATTATTAGTACAATTTTTTTTCAAAAAAATACAAACAAACATCTTTTAATACTAGTTCTTATTTGAGTTTTAGGGAATTAAACTAAGAACTAAGTGATTGGATTTGTTTATTTTTCTAGAAACAAAAAACTAAGTAATATGCTTAATATTTTGAGGTGTAAAGTTAATTAGTTAAGAGTTTCTAACAAAAAACTTTGAGGTGTTAAGATAATTAATTAATGGTCCCTGTAATAAGGATCCTTAATAAGACAGTTGCCTTAATGGCCTTTCCCTTGAGCTGGCGTTGGTTGCAAAATATAAATACAGGAAATGAAAAAGAAAAATGCCAGAAAAACGAGACCTTAACAGTTACATTTGAACTTTCATGAGGGATTCTTTTTCAAAGCTGTTTGATCAAGAACGAACCCATGAAATTTCAAATGTGAAAAAAAAATCCTAATTGTACAACCAAAAATACCAGATCCTATCTGGGTTTTTTTCTTATTCTTTTTCCATTCAATTCTCCTTCCAATAATTAATTCTAAATTTCTTGATCCCCTCAATCTTCATACCATATTTTTAGTCCAAAAACTCCATTTATTCTGATTATTCTTCAAATTAATTACTATATATAAATTCCCTCTAATGGGGTGCCAAAATTCAAAGTTCAATGGGGATATATTGGCCATCCCTCCAAAGCTCCGTCCCCTCCTGTGGCGCAGGGTTGAGGAGCTACGACAGAAGAGAAGCGGCGGCGGGGGCAACAACAGCGGCACCCTCTCGAAAAAAGAGCTATTGACCGAAGGCGGCGGCGAAGATCAAAGCGACGGCTTTTCACGTGATCACGAATCCTTGCATGAAAGTGAGGGATTAATAAACGACAAGACGTCTTCGCAGGGTCATGATACCGTTTCTTCTTCCGTGACACAACCAAAAACAACAATAATTGTGGAAGATAAGAAGATCACGTACAAGGAGGAGAATATCATCATGGAACCAGAGAAGAAAATAGAGATCAATATGAAGATTGAATATCAAGAGAGAAGTGTAATAAGACATGATAAAGAAGAAAAAGAAAAAGAAAAAGAAGAAAGAGATCGAGAAGTGAAAGAGGAAGATCGAAAGGATGACGAAGAAGATGAGCGAGAATATATAGGTCCTAGCTCACCAAGTTTTAGAGTATATTTCCTCGAGTCCTTGAAGGATCAGGATCAGGACCAGGACGAGGACGAGGAGGAAGAGGAGGAGGCGGAGGAGGAGAAATCAGACGAGGGTAAGTAATATTGTTGGAAATCGATAAATGTTTGTTTTGAATATTTTATTTATAAAAAAACCATTTTTTAATGAAAATTGACAAATGATTTGATGAGGAAAAACGAAATTTCATTAAACAAGTCGAGCATGATTCAGGAGACTTTTACAAGAAGGTCTAATGCATAATTAAATTGAATCAAATTACTAAATAGAATTAAGAGTGAAGAATTATCAGTTATAGTCATGACTCTAATTTTTTTTTTTAAAAGACGTAATCTAGGAGAAAAGGTTTATATATTTACAAAAACAAAATGGGATGTGCTGGCCATTCATGCTTATTCCCTTTTAAATTTATTTATTATTTGTTTTAAAAGGTAACTTTCATTTTTGCATGCAGGTAAGGACGACAGTAAGGAGGACAAGAATGACATGCAAAAGGAATGGAGTGGAGAAATCAACTCTGAGAACGTTGTATTGATAACTTCCATTGAGGTAAATATATTGTCTTGGATATTAATGCAGTGATATATATATATATATATATGTATATATATATATATATATAATAAATACGTACATATATATATATATATATACACATATACAAAAATAACCTTATATCTTGGATATTGAAAGTGTGAGCAAACTAATAGTTTGGAATTTTGAAATATATGTAATACCCGATAAAATTTGTAGTTATTCTCCTGAAATTTTGAAATACAAATTGTGTTTTGTTAGATATAACCTTTTAACCAATAAACCCAAAACAATCTATATGAGAACATCCTAGAGCAAGAACACAAATTCAGCCTAGGATCAATATCATGCCAGATTACTGAGGATTAATTAACAGATAAAATACCTGGATCTATTGGTATCGATTGAACAGCGAAACTGGTGATTTGTGATCTTCCTCAACCAAAACGCCTCAATTCCTCTTGGGACTATCATTTCTTTTTCTGATGGGGAGAAAAGTAACTTTAACGTGTTTTGATATATTGGGGACCATAACCAGAATTAGTCTTCATATAGAGTTCCCATAATTCCCTAAATGGTATCTATTCAATTTACTCCATATTAATTTCCGTAATTAATGGGTTTTTTTAACGTTAATTGAGATCACCAAAATTTAACCCATAAATAGCTTTTATAATTGATTGAGAATTATATGTTGCCCAATATAGGAAATATGATTTCCTAATGATTTACCTAATATAGGAAATTAAATTTCCTAACAATCTCCCACTTGCGCTACATATTATTCTTGAATCAATTATATTCTAAATTCCTTAGGCGCGCATCTGTAAGGTCCATCTCATATGTTAGTAACGGAACTATCGCAGCTTTAGTCTCAATATAGTCGAGACTAAACCACGATCATCACAATACTATCATCTTAATGACATAGATCAAATATGGATGAGTAGCATAGAAATTACATGTAATGTGATCTCAAACATGTCTATTTCCAACTGGTCCTTCTTTAGTCTTTAGCAAGATCATTTCAAAGTCCTTCGTCTAATGCAAACATTGCATATAGAAAACATAAGCAAGCTCAGAAGTAGAATTATAAACCATCAATCTTTATTTTGCAGAAAACTGAATAATCCAGTGTTCAAAACAAAAAATCATAGAACATCAAAATTTCAAGGCATCATTAGGGACAACACCCATATGAGCAGTGTGCTCATGAAAGACCTTAGGTGTCAAGCCTTTGGTTAATGGGTCCGCTAGCATAGACTCTGTTCCTATATGTTCTATGAAAATTTGCTTA
>CAMOHE010043821.1:0-33198 GCA_946598075.1 Artocarpus hirsutus | reverse complement strand
TTTTTTATTTAGTACTATGCTTAGATTTTTAACACTCTAGTTTATAAATAGAAGACGGACTATCATGGACGAAAGACTGGGCAAGTTACCGCAAACCGGTTGGCCAGTGAATCCTTCATGAGAATGCAGCCACCGAGTTATGTCGAGCAACCTCGTCTGTGGAGATTGTAAGAGTGGATCCATAGGATGGAGACCAATTTCTGGGTGTGTCACATAGGTGCTCATTTGCGGGTCCCTTTAGCAACTTCTATACCATAGGGTTATGCCTTAGAGAGGACGACTAGCACAGGGTGTAGTTATCTGAGTGAGGACTGAGAGAATTATAGGTCAATTTGATAAATGCCACTTTTGATACTAATTACTTCCGTGAAAAAAATTTGAAACATCCACTTTTAGGAAATAGAAAGAGAGAGGAGAGAGAAGGAGGCCTGGGGGGAGTGAGGGAAGAGAGAGAGGAAGAGATTGGTGGTAAGATTTTTTGTAAGAGTAATTTAAACATATTGTATGTCATAAGTAGTATGAATCCAAAGTTTGAAAACAAAAGATACAAAATATTAGTGATGTTAAAAAAGCGGTATAGGACCTAATTTTCTTGAATATTAATTGTGGGCAATGTAGTTCTACAAGTAAAATGGATCACATCAATATTATTTAACAAATAGGTTTGACTTAATAGACCTTTGATCATCGGGCATCAAAACTCAGATTTAAAAAAATAAATATTAGTCGTAGATAATAACGAGAATTATAAGCATAAATCAAAAAAATGAAAACCACATCAAAATTTGAGTGGTTTACTCAATTTTGAGTTTTTTGATGACAATTTAGTAGACGTACAAAGCAATTCCGGAAATTTAGGAAGAAGATCCAAATGTTCTTGAATACATGCAAGTGAGAATGTGTAACTCACGAATGAGGTCTGTGGGCAATTTACAGAGGCCAAACTTAGTGCATTTGGGTTCCCGCGCAAGAGGTAATAGTCCTAAACAGTTGCAAAAGGCATGGGACACATGCGATTTCACCTTTCAGTTTTCCTCATCTCGAGAAACCGCTCAAGTCGTGGATTTTAACTCCCTTTTAACAGACATTAGCTTCAATTCAGCTGGTCTCCAGAACGAGTCGAGCACTTCGACCATAACAACCACCAGGTTATACGCATGATAAGTGGTTAGGACCGGCGGAATTTTCATGGTTGTATTTGCTTTGGCCGACTAACCCTCTGTTTGGCTAGTGGTTCCCACCACAAACTCAGTTATAAACAGTATAAAGCTCTCACATGCTACAGTAATAATAAAAAAATTGCTACAATATAAAGCTCTCACATACTATAGTAAAAGTGGTTCTCACCACCCTTCCAAACACCCTATAAAACGAACACTTCGAGCTCCCAACAATCATTCACAAATTCAGGCTCGCTTGGCTTGACACATAACTTAAACAACAGGTACAATTGGCCTGGAGGTTGGGTGTGATTTGGGCTTCTTCAAATCTGACCCCAACAAAAGCTTCACGTACTACATGGATTAGCATTCCAGGATGTTGCCGGACGCTTATAAGGCACCAGTTAGACGCACGGTTAGACGCTTTTACGACATAGCTAGAGATGGACACCGCAACCTTATCGAAAGGTAAATACTGATTTAGGTTCCATTTTTTTTCTCTTTGTTTTTGCTGCGTTTAGGCTGATAATGTTGTTTTGGCACCACATGAAAAGTAATGGACAAAGATAAGATCAAAAATAAATGCATGCGTTTTTGTTTTTGTTTGTTTGTTTGTTTGTTTGTTTGTTTTGTTTTGCTTTTGTTTTTGCTTTTGTTTTTGTTTTTTTGTTTTTGTTTTTGTTTTTTTTTTTTTTGTTTTGGTTTTGTTTTCGAAGGAACTGAAGTGCGTGCTCTAAGGTGACTAAAATGATTTTCAAAAGATAAGACATCTGAGAGAAATTGATCCAAAAAACTTTCCAAAACTCTATTGTTAATAATTGATGCATTCTTGTGTTTTCTTGCACGTCTAATGTATCTCGTGACATTATTCCCGTTTTAGACATTATACTATCCATCTCCATTTCATTAATGCACAAAAAACACCTTAATTCGTGATATCATGCATAACCCAATACCTCAAAAAAAAAAAAAATATTAACGAAAATTGTAGTTAATAGCATTTTTGCAAAACTTATTGAATTAAATGACAGGTTTTGAAAAAAAAAAACAGAAATAGTATATTTACGTTTAAATAATACACTTTGGTAAATAACTTAGAATAATTTGCATCAATAGTTCTTTAATTTTTTAGTAGATGACAGTTTAATCCCTTTTTTATTTTGACAAAATAACCACCAAACTCTCAAAACTTTGATAATTAACTCCTTTTAGTCACATTTTGTATAGTTTATTATGCATTTTTGCACATGACCAAATATGTGCTCCCTCACAGACAGTTTTCTTTTCTTTTGTCCATGATCTTAAGACGCCATCTCAAAAGTGCATGAGTTGGACACAACGTGTCTGTAAATGAATGGTTGGTTATATTTAGATTAGTTTGTTGCTGAGTTGTTGTAATCGGTACTGGGCTGTATTGCTTGAAGTAGTAAGTCGGTTATGTGGAATTAATGAAGTGGCTGCTGCGATGTAATAAATAGCAATGGGAATTAATGATTGGTTGGGGGGGCTTCTGAGTAAATTCCTGGTCCAAATCGGGAGATTTGGTGGGGTCTCGAAGGTCGACTAGGACAATTTTGGATTGTATTCTTTTCAATTTCTCTCACTCTTTCTTTCTGTTCAATTATAAACCTTCTTCTAAGTTCTTGAGTTTCTTTGTTCTTTTTTAGAATTATTACCATTTTTTCCATTTTATAGTTCTGTTCCTATCAAATGTTGGTATCAGACTAGTTTTTGAATCTTAGAAAAGATGGTTGGGAAACTCTCGGAGGTTAGAGAAGATTCTATGGAGAAGGAGCTTAATGAAGTTTGTGAGATGACGGAGAAGGAGATTGATGGCGTTAGGGCTGAGTTTTGTGTTGAGCTGAAGGAGGCTCTTTCGTAGAACGTGGGGGAGATTCGGTGTCTGATAGAAGAACGTGGCAAGATCGTTTCGATGGAGGCAAATGGAGTGCCGACGGTGGATGAGGGTATTTCGAGAACATCGGAGTTGGGTGGAGAGTTTGGGGATCGCGAGAAAGGGGCTGGACTTCGGGGTTCGGCGGGGTTTGGAGCTATGAGTGTGGAAAGAAATGGGTTCGAGGGAATGGGTCTTGGAATTTGCAAGCTTCTCTGGGAGATCGAAGTGAGTTCCGTTTGGAAGTTGATAGTATTCAGGCTCACCGGCGACAACTAGAATTTCATGATTCGACGGATTTGAGCCGGATGGTTGGATATTCAAAATTGAACGGTATTTTGCTCTTCACCAATTCTTGGAAAGAGACAAGCTCTCTACAATAGGTATAACTCTTGAAGGGTATGCGCTCTCGTGGTGTCAATAGGAAGAAGGTCGCCGCGCCTTTGCCAATTGGGATGAATTCAAGGTTGCTTTTTTATGGCAATTCTGGGTTTCACAAGAAGGGAATCCTTGTGAGTAGTTCTTGGATGTCAAACAAAAAGGTACTATTTTCGAATATCACCGACGGCTTATGATTTCAACCGCTTAGCTTTGGGATGTTTCGGAGTAGATTTTGGAAGGAATTTTTGTCAATGGCTCCAGTCTGAGATTAGAGCAAAGTTGCAGGTTCTTAATCCAAAGGGACTTGGAAAGATGATGGATCTTGTCTTGCTTTTTGAAGACAAGAATATGGCTTTAAGGAAGGAAAGGGACAATAAGTTCTTGGGCAGAGCGGTAAAGCTACAAGAACAAACACAGCAGATTTTCTGATCGGCTCCAACAGCTGATCACTTACCACCACCGCAGCTGATTAGCTTACCACCACCGAAGCAAGAGCTTCCTTTCAAGAAACTGTCCAAATCGGAGGTCCAAGCCAAGAAAGACCGGGGCCTTTGTTTTCAATGTGATGAGAAGTACACTCTTGGCCACTGTACAAGAATAAAGAATTAAGAGTAATGCTTATGGAGGATCAAGAAAAAAAGGAAGAAATACAATGCGTAACTCAACCATGGACGAGGAAGTCGAGGAATTTAGGGAGTTAGTTGAATCATCAATCAAGTCTATGGTAAGGTTGTCATCTCCACGCACAGTCAAGCTTAAGGGTGCTATTGGCCAACAAGAGGTAATACTTCTTATTGATTGTGGTGCAACTCATAATTTCATAGCTAAGCATTTGGTTGAAAAGCTTAACATTCTTGTTACTAAAATAGAGGGTCATGGGGTTCAATTAGTGACCAGACATTCTATGACTAGCATGGGAGTTTGTAAGGAAGTAGTGTTGACTTTGCAAGAGCTTATGGTGATTGAAACAGTTTTACCTTTTGATTTGGGAAGTACATATGTAATTTTAGGTATGCAAGGGCTTAAATCTTTGGGAAAAACCGAGGATAACAAAAAGCTCAAGACAATGTGGGTAAAGGCGGGGAATAATTGGGTGTTGTTGAAAGGAGATCCATCTCTGGATAAGTCCCTGGTGTCCTTAAAATCAATGATATGAACCATTAATTGGGAGAAGCAGGCTATTTTGGTGGAATTTGGTGCTTCACAAGGTAAGATTATTGGAGATTTGTTGGTTAAATCTCCAGCTAAGATACAACAGGTCTTGGAAGTTCATAAAGGGGTGTTTGATATGCCTGAAGGATTGTTACCTCATAGGGGAAAGGATCATTGCATTAAACTTCAAGATGGTGTTGCTTCGATTAATGTCCATCCTTATTGATATCCGCATTTCCAAAAGACAGTTTGAGAGATTAGTTAAAAAGACAGTTTGAGATATTAGTTAAGGAAATGTTGTTGGCTGGTATAATACAACCTAGTTTTAGCTCTTTTTCAAGCCCCATTTTGTTGGTTAAGAAAAAGAATGAAAGTTGGCGATTTTGTGTCGATTATCACGCTTCAATCAAGGTCACGATATTGGATCGTTTTCCTATTTTGAATATAGATGAGCTGCTTGATGAACTACACGGTTCCAAATATTTTTTAAAGCTTGACTTAAAATCTGGTTATCATCAATTCATAAGCATCCCGATGATGTCCAAAAGACTGCCTTCTGTGCTCATGAGAGTCACATTGAGATTTTAATTATGTCTTTTGATTTAACTAATGCTCTGGCTACATTTCAAGTTCTCATGAATGATATTATGAGGCCTTTTTCTAAGGCATTTTGTTCTCTTTTTTATAATATTTGGTTTACAACCAATCTATGGAGGAGCATGTTGTAGATTTGGACATGGTTCTTTCTGCGTTGGAAGAGAACCAACTATATGCTAATCGCAAAAAATGCTTTTTTTGCTTAAACAAAGTGGAATATCTTGGTCATATTGTTTCAATTGAAGGGATGGCTATGGATAGCTCTAAAATCTAGGCTATGTTAGAATGGCCTTTACCCTAAGACTATGTGACACCTGTTATTTTCATAACTGGTATTATGGTAATTAAATTAATTATTATTGTACCAATTAAAAATTTGTTTAATTTAAAATCTGTTTCACAATATTTATTTCCACTAATTTTTAGAATTTTCTAAAATTTCTTATACTCATTTAGTATATTTACTACAATGCCATGGTAGACCCTCTTTTATTGTCTTTCTTGGGTAATGGCTAAAAAGAAAATAAATAAACAAATAAATAGAAGATAAGACTTGAATCAAACAAGTCACATACCTTGGTTCTCCACAAAGGCCTTATCCCCTTTCTTTTCTTTCTTTTTCTGAGTCTTCCAATTAGACTATTCACTCATATGCCCAAAGCCACCAACTCCTAAAACATATCGGATAATTTATTTTCCCCCACATTTCACACCACCCACCCTTTCTCTCCCTCTTTCTATTTCGTCTCTCTCCGTCACCATTTCAATTTGATCAAAAAGTTTCATCTCAAACTTATGATCTCTTTTCTCAAGCAAAGAGTTAAGCCTAATAATAATTTTTCAAGGAAACAAGATAGAGTTTCTAACCAAAAACCCAAATTCTTCTCTGTCTTATCTTTATTTCAAGTTACTATGTTTAGATTATGTAATTGTTTTTTATTTCGTGATCTGGGCTTGTGTTTTTATATACCTGCAAATTAAATTGTGTTTGTTTTGAGTTTGAACAATTTCTTATTTAGATCATATTTTTGTAAAGTTTTGTAAAAGTCAATGTTTGAAAATTTTTAAACATGTTTTACACATAAAAATTTAGTAAAAAAGATTTAGTGTTTTATTGGCATGATAATCTATGGTTTCTGTGTATTTTTCATGTTATGAGATTTGTTAAAACAGGTCAGACTGAGCTTTGAAGCTCAAAATCTTTAAAAATGCAAAAAACTAGAGTTTTTTAGATTTTGCCTCGAGTAGCAGGTCGAGCTTAATCGGTAGGCCGATTGAATAATCCAAATTCATATGTTTTCATCGTTTGTGTTACAAAATGTTCCAAGGATTTCATATAAATGATTATAGGTAACGCCCTGAAATTAATTAAATGTTATTAATGTGTAAAATAGTGGATTAGTGTGTCATAATTAATATTTTAAACTTAATTTGAACATTTTACGGAATTTTTAAATTAATGTTGTTTTTTATTATTTTAATGATTTTTAATCACCTTAAATTATTTTTGTTTGTTATTTTAAATTCTGAAACAAAACAATTTGTCAAATGACCAACAAGCCCGACGAAGGAAAAGCCATGTGCGGGACATAGTTTTCCTTCCTCAGAATGCTCTTCCTTCCTTTCTATTTATTTCTCTCCTTTCTCTCTTTTCACTCAGCTCTCTCACTCTCCCTCTCACTCTCTCTCGCTCATCTCTCTCTCCTCTTTCTCTGCCTCTCCTTCTCTCTCAATTTCTCTTAAAATTTTTGAAGCAAAAATCAAGCCCAAGCTTCGGGTTAGTGGATTGAAGGCTCGAGAACGTGATTTAGCAACTACAAACATGATTTAAAGCTTCGATTCAAGGTTAGTTTTTAAATTTCAAAACTTTTTCAATTTTTTAATTTTCTTAACATTTTGAAATCTAAGCTTATTTAAGTTTAGAAAACCTTTGATCTAAATTATAGAAACTTAAAATAACTAGAATCTAAGCTTTATTTGATCAAAAAGACGGATTTGAATTACGATTTTTTATTTTTCTCTAGTTTTCTTCAATGTCAGGATTTTTCAAAATCTTTATGCAAATCTTGTTTAAATTGATTCCAAAGTGTTTAATAATGTTTTTCTATCACTCATAGATGTTTTCCATGCTTGAGAACTGAAAAAAACAGGTTGAAATGAAGAATCAGGCTAAAGAGGCCAAGAACCCGTGCTTGAAAATTTCTAGAATTTTTCAATTCAGCAGGTCGAATTTCGTGTTCAGTAGAACAGATTCATGAGTTCGGCAGGCCAGATTCATACGTCCGACAGACTGAACCTGGAAAATTTTGATCGACTAGACCTGATCTTCCGGTAGGCCGAATTGTACAGTTTGGCCGGCCGAACCAGGGCGACCGACAGGCTGACCAGCATGGTGAAATTTTGTGATTTTTCATCTGTTTTTGTTGTTTTAAACCCCGGTTGAGATTTTAACCTTATAAAATAATTTTATAAACTTAAATAGCACACTATGACACCATGAAATAGTTTAGTAACGTAAGATACCTTAAGCTAGATGCTAATAGACTTAGTTATTACACATTGAAGGTTGTTGTGGTTCTGCGGAGTTAACGTGTAGTGGACTAAGATTATAGTGTGGGATACCGGCACAAGTATCGAGGTAGGACTTATACCTCTTTTCTTTGGTAACTTTTTTTTTAAAAAAGATTTTGGCCTCAAAAGGATTTTCATCAAAATGTTTTCAATGAATGATTGAAAAGGGTTTTTTTTACTGACTGTTTTCCTAAACAATAGACTGAGGTGATTTTCATAATAAACCCCATAATGAATGTAAATGAAATTATTTGGTAAAAAGAGATTTTTAATAATTATATAAGAATATATATATATATATGGGCATGATGTCATATTAGAGATCGGGTTGTGCAGCGTGCGACCTTAGGGGCAGGTCCCGAAACTCAACTGGGCCACTACAATGGTGTTACATATATGGTTTGGCCAGGAAAAAGAAAATGTTATTCTTTCTGGTCAACCAGTAAACAATTTTGGTAAGATTCATTTTATTAAATTCTATTTATTTGTTTATTTAAGTCTATTCTCTAATTACTTCCTATATTATGAAATTTTCCTTTCAAAATCAAATGTTTTTAAATTTATAGTCCTACTGAGCCTTTCGCTCACATTTTATTTGTTTTAAAACATTTCCCCTCTAGGTGGATTTCAGCTTAGGTTTGAAGAGGAGTCCATAAACAGGACACACGGGCAGTAAAGAATCAAGTAGGTTGTTTAAATTATAAAATCAAGGCATGTAATTTTCTAACTCCCTCCTTATTTGGACTATAGTTGTAACATAATATTGTCAGTACTATATGTGTGCACAAAATATGGGTCAATGGGACTCATTCTCGTTTTTTCTTATCTCTTTATTGTTCCTTATTTGATTAATTAATATAATACTTGCTCTAATAAGGTTTTAAATTATCGTAGTTTTGTATAATTAATTAATTTCTTAATTCATGTTTTTAATCAAATTTTCACTTAATTATCTTAAATAACTAGCTACGTCACCTCCCGTACTCCAGGGCGTGACAGAATGGTATCAGAGCTCAACGTTATGAACCTTGGAAATTGTGCACACATAGGTACAATAATGAAATACCACTAATAGTCTAAATTTTGCTTTTAGAAGTGAGAGAATGGCACCTGAACGTCGTTTGACAATTGACGTCGAGTTTGGAAATGATGAGGGTCATGTTTTTTACATTTCGACAAATGGCAGCAAGGGCAAGACCGGAGGATTCTGAGGCTAGTCGCGAGCATGCATACTTTAAGGAATTTCAGCATACATCTGTTCCGACCTTCGATGAAAATTAGGACCCTCAAGTGGCTGAGTATTGGTTAGATTCAATCATGAAACACTTGGATACTCTTGGTGTGCCACTAGAGTATCGTGTGGAATTTGCACCATATAAGTTCAAAGGTGGTGCCAATACTTGGTGGAAGCAGGCTAAGCGCTTGGAAAACAATGGTAACATTAGTTAGGACAGGTTCGAGGAGTTGTTCTATGATCGGTACTTTCTGCAAGGATACAGGGACTAGAAGGTGACCGAATTCTAAAGGTTACAACATGGTGAAATGTTAGTTCGAGAGTATGAGGCAAAGTTCAATGAACTAGCTAGGTTCGCTCCATTTGTTGTGGCATCAAAGCGTGAGATGTATATCAAATTCCAAGACGAACTTAAGTCTTCTATTCGACGACAGGTGATTGCCCTACGACTTAGGAATTTCAAAGAGCTTGTGTCAGCAGCTATATCTGTGGAAAACAACCATTTGCAACATTGTGAGGATCGAGCCAAGAAGTCAGGAGGACTATAGAGGAGCGGCAAGAGGAGCACCAGTAGTCGACCCACTTCAACAAAGAACAAACAGGGTAACGTGAACAGTGGTAGCAGCAGTTCATCAAGCAGCGGGCGCAGTAATCCCTACAACTTTCACTGCCATTATTGCCAGCAACTTGGCCACATCAAGAGGAACTATTCAATCAGGATGCTCACATAAGACTCCAGGCCGGAGGAGGAGCCAATCGTCAGCCTCAGCGTCAGATTCTACCTCAGCCCCAGCAATTCCCTCAACTTCAGTTCTATAAGTTCTCTCCCCAACAACTACCATATTCAGCACAAAGACATTAGCTGTAGAGTTTCTAGCACAATGCCCCTTAATATCAAGCGCCGAATACAACTAGTGTCCAGTCACCTCCATCGCAACAATATCGGCCAACTAACGCAAGACCTAGCAATGTTGGTAGAAGAAAAGGGAAAGCTCCAGTGCAGGTTCACACCATGACATTAGGGAGTTGGATGCCCAGACCAGTAATGCAGTTGTCGATGGTACGATTTTGATTTCTCAGTCCTTAGCACACGTATTATTTAACACCGGTGCCACTCATTCTGTCATTTCAAGCTCTTTTGTACATGCCGTGAGATTAGAGATTGAAGAATTTGATTAACCCTTAGTTATAGCTTCACCCTTGGGGCAGGTGTGTATGAATTGTATATGTAAAGCCTGTAAAATAAATATTAAGGGTGAGATTTTGAAAAGTGATTTGATTGTTATCCCTATGAGTTTATATGATGTAATTCTAGGGATTGACTGGTTGTCTAGGTATAATGCAGTGGTAGATTGTCAGCTTAGGAAAGTGACCCTAGTATCCAATAGGGGGACGACGATTACTTACCAGAGTGGTGGTGATCGGCTAATGAGTGAGCGTCTCGTAAAGACATGCCATGGAGGGCAGAAGAACTTAGCTTGCTATGCCCTTCTCATGAATCTAGAAGGAGAGCCCAGTGCCTTGAGAAGAAACGTAGCGATCCCAATGGTAGACGAATTAAAGATGTCTTCCCCGACGAATTGCCAAGATTACCACCGCATCGGGAGATCGAATTTGGTATAGAGTTGTTTCCAAGAACAGCACCAATTTCTGTAGCACTTTATTTGATGGCACCGGCAGAAATGAAGGAATTAAGAAAGCAGCTTTAGGAGCTTGCTGATAAGGGATACATCCAAAATAGTACCTCACCGTGGGAAGCATCGGTTTTGTTCGCTAAAAAGCATGATGGAACTCTCAGGTTGTGCATAGATTATCGACAATTGAGTCGGGTCATCGTGAAGAATAAGTATCCACTACCTAGGATCGATGAATTATTTGATCAGTTGGGAGGTTCGCGGTATTTCTCAAAGATAGACTTGCGTTCGGGATACCATCAGCTCAGGATCAAAGAGGAAGACATCCCCAAGACAGGTTTTAGGACCCGGTATAGACATTTTGAGTTTCTGGTGATGCCGTTTGGACCAACAAATGCTCTGGCAGCCTTCATGAACTTAATGAACAGGATATTCAAGCCTTATCTGGATCAGTTTGTAATCGTGTTCATCGATGACATCTTAGTCTATTCTAAGACTTGGGAGGAACATGAGCAGCATCTCAGAATTGTGCTTCAGACTTTGCGGGAGCACCAACTGTACGCTAAGAAAGGGAAGTACGAATTTTGGTTGACAGAAGTTAAGTTTTTAGGTCATGTCATCTCTGAGCATGATATTTCAATGGATCCGTCTAAGGTTGAAGCCATAGTGGAATAAGAACGACGGAGGAATGTGGCAGAAGTTTGTAGTTTTTTTGGGACTTGTAGGGTACTATAGGAAGTTTGTAAAGGATTTCTCGAAGATAGCAGCACCGTTGACAAGATTGATTAGGAGAAATGTCAGGTTCGAGTGTTCGAGTGGGATGAAGAATGCGAGCTCGCTTTTCAAGAGTTGAAGAATCGGTTGGCCTCAACCCTAGTATTGATTATCCCCAACAATGACGAGCTGTATGAGGTTTACACAGATGCGTCAAGACGCAGACTTGGGATGTATTGATGCAACACAGAGCCGTGGTGGCGTATGGATCGAGACAGCTACGACCTCACAAGCAAAATTATCCTACTCACGACTTGGAGCTCGCAGCGGTGATTCACGCATTAAAGATCTGGAGATGTTATTTGTACGGGGTGACATTCTAGGTTTTCTCCAACCACAAGAGTTTAAAGTACCTATTCACTCAAAGGGATTTGAACTAGAGGCAGCGAAGATGGATGGAGTACATGGAGGATTATGATTTCGTACTGCAGTATCATCCTAGGAAAGCTAACATGGTCGCTAATTCGCTCAGCAGGAAGTCTTCAGGAATTCTTGCTTGCTTGGCTCTCGAAGATTGGAAAAGAGATGCAACAGTGAGTGAGTACGAGCTATAATATTATAAAGACTGTGATCGAGTTTCAGTGTATCATATGGAGACGACCCCAACTCTCGTTCAAATGGTGAAGCAAAATCAGTGGCGAGACTAGCACCTTTAGGGAATTTGGACGGGATTCAGAATGGAGAACAATTCGAAGAATGGAGGATACATGTCGATGGATCGTTGTACTTCAGGAAGCGACTAGCAATTGCAGCAATCATAGAAGTGACGAAGTTCGTAATAGACGAAGCCCATAAGTCTTAATTCGTCATTCATCCGGAGAGTACGAAGATGTATCGTGATTTGAAGAGGCAATATTGGTTGAGAGGTATGAAGAAAGATATCCAAGAATACATAGCCAAGTGTGTGACTTGTCTTCAGGTGAAGGCCGAACATCAGAAGCCAGCAGGTCAGCTTCAACCACTTCCTATTCCAGGGTGGAAATGGGAGCAAGTGACTATGGATTTTCTTACCGGATTGTCGAGGACGGAGCAAAGGCATGATGCGATTTGGGTCGTGGTCGACAGGTTAACAAAATTGACGCATTTCATTTTGTTCAGGTCAACATACTCAAGAAAGGTTCTCGGAGAATTATACCTGCAGAACATAGTAAGATTGTATGGAGTTCCTCTATCCATCACATCAGACCGGGACACCAGGTTCAATACCAAGTACTAGAGAAGCTTTCAAGAAGCCTTGGGTATGGATTTAAATTTCAACACGGCATTTCATCCTTAGACTGATGGACAATCTGAGCAGGTTATTCAAATTCTCGAGGACATGTTACGTGCATGTGCATTAGAGTTTGGCGGAAACTAGAAGAGATATTTGCATCTAGGAAAGTTTGCGTACAATAACAGCTATCAGTCGAGCATTGGCATGGCACCGTTTGAAGCATTGTATGGGTGACTGTGCCGGTCAACGGTATCTTGGGCTGAACTAGAAGACAGAATTATTCTTGGGCCAGATGAGATTCGTGACAACAATGAAAAGGTCGTCGTAATTCCAGATCAATTGAAGGCAACTCAGAGTTGACAGAACAATTATGCGGATAAAAAACGTCGACCCTTAGAATTCGAGGTAGGAGACTTTGTTCTCTTGAAGGTATCGCCTCGCAAGAGCATCACGCCATTCGAAGTAAGTGGTAAGCTTGCGCCAAGGTATGTTAGACCGTTCGAAATTACTCAATGTGTTGGTATGGTTGCTTATCGCCTAGATCTTCCTCCTGAACTTTCTTATGTTTATGACGTATTCCATGTGTCGATGCTTTAGAAGTGTCCACCTGAGTAGAATAAGATAGTTTCGTTTCACGACCTGCAAATCCAAAAAGAGATGACATATGAGGAAATGCCAATTCATATTATCGATTGAAAAGTGATCAGCTTACGTCGTTGCGATATCCCGTTAATAAAGGTCGTGTGGCAGCATCACGGGGTTGATGAAGCCAACTGGGAATTAGAATCGAATATGCGGGAGTTGTATCTGTATTTGTTTTGTTTCTGAATCGATTGTAAATTTTGAGGGCAAAATTTCTTTTAGAGGTGGAGAGTTGTAACGTCTCGAAATTAATTAAATGTTATTATTGTGTAAAATAATGGATTAGTGTGTCATAATGAATATTTTAAACTTAATTTGAATATTTTATGAAATTTCTAAATTAATGTTATTTTTGATTATTTTAATAATTTATGATCACCTTAAATTATTTTTGTTTGTTATTTTAAATTCTGAAACCAAACAATTTGTCAAATGACCAACAAGTCCCACGAAGGAAAAACCATGTGCGGGACATAGTTTTCCTTCCTCAGACTACTCTTCCTTCCTCTTTATTTATTTCTCTCCTCTCTCTCTTTTCACTCAGCTCTCTCACTCTCCCTCTCACTCTCTCTTGCTCGTCTCCCTCTCCTCTTTCTTTACCTCTCCTTCTCTCTCAATATCTCTTAAAATTTTTGAAACAAAAATCAAGCCTAAGCTTCAGGTTATTGGATTGAAAGCTCGGGAACGCAATTTAGCAACTACAAACATGATTTAAAGCTTCGATTCAATGTTAGTTTTTAAGTTTCAAAACTTTTTCAATTTTCTTAACGTTTTGAAATCTAAGCTTATTTAAGTTTAGAAAACCTTTGATCTAAATTCGAGAAACTTAGAATAACTAGAATCTAAGCTTTGTTTGATAAAAAAAAAATAAAGTTGAATTACGATTTTTTATTTTTCTTCAATTTTGGGATTTTTCAAAATCTTTATGCAAATCTTGTTTAAATTGGTTCCAAAGTGTTTTTTAATATTTTTCTATCACTCAAGAAGCTTTCCATGCCTGAGAACTGAGAAAAACAGGTTGAAATGAAGAATTGGGCTAAGGAGGCCAAGAACCCATGCTTGGAAATTTTTAGAATTTTTCAGTTCGGTAGGCCGAACTTCGTGTTCGACAGGCTGGATTCATGAGTTCGGTAGGCCGGATTCATACGTTCGGTAGGCCAAACCTGAAAAATTTTAATCGACTGGACCTGATCTTCCGGCAAGTCAAACTGCACAATTCGGTCGTCCGAACTAGGGCAATCGGTAAGCCGACTGGCATGGTGGAATTTTGTGATTTTTCATCTGTTTTTGTTGTTTTGAACCCCGGTTGAGATTTTAACATTATAAAATGATTTTATAAACTTCAATGGCACACTAGGACACCATGAAATAGTTTAACAACATAAGATACCTTAAGCTAGATACTAATAGACTTAATTATTACACATTTAAGGTTGTTCGTGGTTCTATGGAGCTAACGTGTTGCAGATCGTGATTACGGTGTGGGACACCGACACAAGTATTAAGATAGGACTTCTACCCCTTTTCTTTGGTAACTTTTTTTAAAAAAATATTTTGGCCTCAAAAAAATTTTCATCAAAATGTTTTCAATGAATGATTGAAAAGGGTTTTTTTTAATGACTATTTTCCAAAATAGTAGATTGAGGTGATTTTCATAATAAACCCCATAATGAATGTAAATGAAATTATTTGGTAAAAAGAGATTTTTAATAATTATAGAAGAATATATATATATATATATGGGCATGATGCCATATCAGAGATCGGGTCGTATAGCGTGCGACCTTAGGGGCAAGTCCTAAAACCTAGCTGGCCACTACGATGGTGTAACATATATGGTTTGCCTAGAAAAAAGAAAATGGTATTCTTTCTGGTCAACCAGTAAACAATTTTGGTAAGATTAGTTTTATTAAATTCTATTTATTTGTTTATTTAAGTCTATTTTCTAATTACTTCCTGTATTATGAAATTTTCCTTTCAAAATCAAATGTTTTTAAATTTATAGTCCTACTGAACCTTTCGCTCACATTTTATTTGTTTTAAAACCTTTCCCCTCTAGGTGGATTTCAACTTAGGTTTGAAGAGGAGTCCACAGACAGAACACACGGGCAATAAGGAATCAAGTAGGTTGTTTAAATTATAAAATCAAAGCATGTAATTTTCTAACTCCCTCCTTATTTGGACTGTGATTGTAACATAATATTGTCAGTACTATGTGTGTGCATAAAATGTAGGTCAGTGGGATCTATTCTTGTTTCTTCTTATCTCTTTATTGTTTCCTTATTTGATTAATTAATATAATACTTGCTCTAATAAGGTTTTAAATTATCGTAGTTTTTCATAATTAATTAATTTCTTAATTCATGTTTTTAATCAAATTTTCACTTAATTATCTTAAATAACCCGCCACATCACCTCCCGTACTTCGGGGCGTGACATTATGGTATACTAATAAGAATAGATGATAAATTGGTATGATTAGGGATTAGGAATTTTAGTTGAAGAATGGTTATTTTATACGTCGTAGGATGATGGAGTACTTGGAGCTTACGTGATAAGCTTGTTATTGTGAGCTGGAAGTTATCAGCAGAGTAATTTGCGAGGAGGTAGGGATTCTATTACTCATCTTTTGTGAGGTTTTAATGGAATTAAAAATTGATTGTTTTATTGCAAGATATATATATTTTAAACTGCTATTATATGAGTATCATATATGAGACAATGACATGAACTCGTCCTGTATTATACAGCGAGGAATAAATTGATTTCACATATATTGTTGTAAATTGAGAAGCATGGTTAAAAAAACTAACTCTATAACTAATGATTGATTATAGAAGAATGGTAAGACATGAAGAGGGCAGCAGTTATTTCCTTGAGCACGAATGCCCTAAAAGGTAAAATAGGGGGAGGTGATGACGCTCCCTTGGATCGAAAGTCCCAAAACGTACTGCATATGAATCAACTTGGTGAGGACTTGGGGCTTGATGTCCCCCAACCGAAACACCCTTGGAATGTTTGAAGGGTCATCATGCGTGTCCATTTGGGTTTCGTTGAGTCGAGTGATATGATATTCTATTGCATGGTGGATACAAATGAGCATTATTGAATCCTAAATTAATATGTGTTTATATATATGTATGGAACTTGGTAAAAATGATCATAAGATATCCACCGGAATTGAATATGATAAAATTAATGAATAATGATAAGAGCTAACTAACCATGTAGGTTTTAATATGGTAAGGATAAAAACCTAAAGGTGAGTAATGGTTTTTCCTACTGAGCATGTTGTCGCTCATTCCCTCATATTTTTATCTTTTCAGGACTCACAATGTGTGAGGTAGTGATAAAAAACATAGTTGAAGAAGCTATATAGATGTATTACAATGGAATTGTATCATTTGTTGAGAATGTTCTTCATGGAAATGTAAGCATCATTTGTTATTTTCTATAACTGTATTAAGATGTAATGAGGGTTGGAATGATGATGATGACAGTTTTATGTTATTATATTTAAAGGTGCTACATTAAACTGTGGTCTAATTGTTGTTTATATTTTTTCTTTTGTTTTGAGAGTTTTTATTTAAGTCTTGGGCATATTTGTTGTGAAGTTTTATTTTTATTTTCTAATTTTTATTTTATTTATTAAAAACTGTTAACCCTCACTTAGGGGTGTTACAGAATTTTTGGTATCAAAGCCTAGGTTCGGTTAACCTTGGAAGTATGGCACCACTTTAAAAATATGTTTTCGAGGTGGTTTTAAAGTTGAATTTTCAATGTCATCATCAAAATGAACCTTTAGGTTGATTTATACTGTCTAGGAAGATGGTACATGGAAAGACCCTAGAATGGAAATATTAACGGTTATGTGATTGTGATGATTATATAGAATGAAAGTATTAATGGTTATGTAGGAATAATAGTTATAATTATTAGGTTTATATGTAGAATGCTTATGAGAAATTATATAATGCTAGGATCTATAAGCATTTCTAATTCGTATGGAATGATGAGAAATTTGTATAGATACGAGGAGTTAAGGGCCTTTTATCTTGTGAAAAATAATGAAAAATATAAAGTTTAAGTTGTTGATTTCAAAGTTTGGCATGGATGTGTTAAATTTTTCATAATTGATTTAAACCTATGTAGTGATTATGTGTGTACTTGACAGAATGCTTAAGTCTCGGTAAATTTTCTTAGAAGTTCCATTTACTTGAGCAATATGAAATAAGTTCGGAATTCATAGTATTGAATCTTGAGAGGGATAAATGTTAGTCTTTTGGTCTATTGAGATTGTGTGAAGGCAAAGAATACTTGAATTTCAAGGTTGGAATATTTGTTGTGTACATTATGTTTAAGTAGAGTCAATGATCTTTATGAATAAATATAGTGTGAAAATGACCAAAAGAAGTTTTATTAAGTAAATCATAATATTTAGGGCACCAGTGATGATTTTGGACCTTTATAATGAAAGGTTTAATCTTTAGATGCTTAAATGTGAATCTCTTGGTCACTTGAGGTTTTGTTAAATGAGAAAATTAAAGATTGTATAAGTGGGATTGTGAGGATAGTAGATGTCCTTAAGTAATAACGTTATGGTCTTTGCTCTTTGATGTGGTTTATGTTGAAAGACAGAAAATATATTAATTCTAAGACTAGTTACATTCAAAACTCTTGGTAGTATTAATGGTAGATCTATATTAACGGATACAGAGTAGTAAGGATAAGATTGGAATGTCTGTATTGTTCAATAATGTTTTGATTAAAACAAATTATTTAAGTTACAAGAGGATTTCATTGTTATGAAATGATTTGGATAACATTCAGGGGAACTTATGATTTTTATTAAATTGGGTTTTGTCATTTATTTTGGTCAATTGTGTTTTAAGCGACCTTCAAATTGGGCTTAAGATTTGTATAAGTTGAGTTTCAATTTCATGCTTGTTATTTGACTCGTTCCAAATGTGTTAAGGCGCAAAACTACTCGGCCCATCTTAGTTTAGAACATTTGGGCCTAGTATAAATCCTAAAACAATTCGATCCACGTTGTCATTTGTACGTGGTCTCTAGACGTGTTATTTATAATGGTTCAATTATTGTCTATATATACGTCTACTGTGCATAGGAGTTCATTTCATCGAGCCCACTCTCTATTTAAACTTGTCATTCTCTCTCTAAATTGTAAATCCTCTTCATTCTCTCTAGAACTTCTTCTTTCTTCTTCTAAAAGAAGAAGGAATTCCAGGAATCTACAACTTATTGTCCCTACTTTTCTTTTCTATTTACTCTTCTTTTATTTCATCATGGACCCAAAGTACCAGCACTTGAGAAAGTATTTTCCATCACTTTCCCAAAAGATCCTTAGAAAGAAATACAAGACTAGGATCACTCGGTTATGGATTCTTATGCATTTTGGCATCCCTGGTGATGTGAGGATGTTGATAGAAGGGAAGATCAGTCTAAGTGACTTCAGTCAAGACGTCAGTTTACCAAGTATGGGTACCAATCGTAATGCGATGAAAAGAAGAGCTCGTGCCATCGTGGTCACTTGTAACAAATGTGGTCGAAAAAATTGTAACAGTAAATGTATTTCACTTGAATATGTGTATGTAAATAGAGAGGATAAAATAAGGTTTTCTAAGGATAGACTCTCTAAGGAGAACTTGGATAACCTCCATGCTCCTCTTCAATATCATCCAAGTGGATATGTTCAAAGTGCTATCTTTAAACGCTGGCCCAAAATGCATGTAGAGAGACAACATCTCAAGAATATAGTATTTTTAGATCTTGTTTGCCAAGCCATAAGAAAACTAGATAGGGAATAAGTCATTGCTTTATAAAGGTTGTTTAGTCTTTGTTTGTTTGAAATCGTTACAGTTGATGTTCAATAGTCTGTGTCTTTCTTTTACTCAAAATATTTGCTTTTGTGTTTGAAATAATTATGATTATTAGATCGATACAGTAAGTATTAGTATTTTATTTAATTTATGGTTTTCTCTAATATAAATATATATACAATAAAATATATTATCCAGTTAGATACATCACATGCGATATTGTAGAATGTTTGAATTTTTGAAAATTATCCAAATAATTCAAGATTTGTGCCTCAAATTTTAAAAGTTCTATAGTAGTTTATCGTTTATATTGATTTTTTAGATTTGGTATACATTTGTCAAAAGTTATATAGTACGTGTCTAAAATTTTTTTCAAAAAGAATATCAGACTTTCCATAAACTATTAATCTCTTTTTCTTACTTTCTTACTTGCACAATATTTTATTTAAATATTTGGATTATCTTTTTGTTACCTACTCATTTGTCTTTTTAGTCCTTTTACGTATCTAAACAAAGTAGACCTAAGCAACCAAACGTATAAATCAAAAATGTCTACCTCTCAGTCAACTAAGAAAATAAACAATGTTTGTGTCTTTTGTGGTTCCAGCCTTGGAAAAGATAAAGTTTATCTAGAAACCACAAGACACTTAGGACAAGCCTTAGCATGCAGGAAAATTAACTTGACTTACGGGGGTGGTAGTTTATGATTAATGGGAAATGTGGCAACAATAGTTAAGTATGGCGGTGTCGAAGTCTTGGGAATTATTCCTTGACTCCTAGCTGAGGGAAACCTTTATGGAAAAATAATAGGTAAGGAGAAAAGAGTTTTAGACACCCTTGAACGCCATAAAACCATGATTGATAAGTCTGATACTTTTATAACATTACCTGGTGGGCTAGGTACCCTTGAGGAAATATTCGTGGTTGCTAGTAGGCATTTATTGGGCTTTCATTCCAAACCCTTTGTACTTTTAAATGTAAATGGTTTTTATGATTGTCTTTTGAAATTTTTAGATTACGTTGTGGAGGAAAACTTCATTGTAGAATCGGAGAGACAAATCTTTGTTACGGCTTCAACCGTTGAAGAATTGTTAGATAAAATGCAAATCATTCATCCGAAGTCCTACATTGCAATGTCCAAGTTTAAATGGGAGAAAGAAAACCAAAAGCGGCCATTTGATTTGAATCATAGTCTGTAATCTTTTAGTTTTACCATGGTTGTACGTCGGTGTTTCATGTGTTATGAATAACTGTTTTCCCCACACGTTGTCTTTCTCATGGTATGTTGTTGTTAAAACCTTTAGATTCATTGACCCTAATACCAGGATGGCTAATGATACGGAGTACTTGATGCTCTCGAAATATATCCTATTTGAGGTCCGATCTTTTGTTTATTGATGTTGTTGTATTCTTTAAGCATGCATGATATGGGTAGTTGGATATACGGAGTACCTTGTGCTCTCGAAACGTTTCCGTATCATGTTTGTAATGTGTAGTATTTTGTTAATGTTTTATAAAAGTACAAAAGTCAGTTGTTGGGATACTCTGTAGGAAATATGTGTACGATATTTGTGTTGAACATTTGTGTCATGAGGGTAGCTGTTTAATGAAGAATATGTTGAGTTTATTTATAACTACGAGATTCCATCCAATATCTCTATATATAAGTTTAATGTATGGTATGATATAAGTGTTTTTGTCATATGTTTCATGATTAGATATCAGTTTATTAGTTGGAATATGAAATTAACCATTCTTGACTTTTCCTTACTCAAAAAGGAAAAGGAACCCAAAGACGAAGTATATAGAATTTCTTTGGTAATCTCCTTAGTGTAATTGTAAATCACAATCCATAGATAGTGAAGGACTAAAAAATTGGTATGATCAGTATGTGTGCTTTTCTGATCCGATTCCTAAACCATTATACGATGTTATAAGTTGGAACCTGTTAGAAATACTCTTGTTGAGGGATTTGATATTTAGAGTATAATTGAGGTCCCAAGCCAATGAATAGAAACATGGTGACCCATATTTGGAGATAAAATAACACAGAGTGTGTAGAGTCAAAAGCAGAATCATTCCAGAATTATGATTTTTACTGGTATAGTTAGATTTGAAATTTCGAGGACAAAATTTCTTTAAAAGGGTAGAGCTGTGATAGCCATTATTTTCTTAACGGGTATTATGTAATTAAATTAATTATTAGTGTGCCAATTAAAAATTTGTTTCATTTAAAATCTATTTCACAATATTTATTTCTACTTATTTTTAGAATTTCCTAAACTTTCCTATACTTATTTAGTATATTTACTAAAATGCCATAGTAAACCCTCTTTTATTGTCTTTATTGTGTAATGGTTAAAAAGAAAATAAATAAACAAATGAAGAGAAGATAAGACTTGAATCAAACAAGTCACATGCATTAGTTTCCCACAAAGGCCTTATCCTCTTTCCTTTCTTTCTTTTTCTAAGTCTCTCAATAAGACTATTCACTCATATGCCCAAAGCTACCAACTCCTAAAACATATCGGATAACTCATTTTCCCCCACATTTCACACCACTCACCTTTTTTCTCCCTCTTTCTATTTCGTCTCTCTCCTTCACCTTCTCAATTTGATCAAAAAGTTCCATCTCAACTTAGGATCTCTTTTCTCAAGCAAAGAGTCAAGCCTAATAACAGTTTCTCAAGGAAACAAGGTAGAGTTTCTAACCAAAAACCTAAATTCTTCTCTACCTTCCCTTTATTCCAAGTTACTACGTTTAGATTATCTAATTGTTTTTCATTTCGTGATCTAGGCTTGTGCTTTTATATACATGCAAATTGAATTGTGTTTGTTTTGAGTATGAATAATTTCCTATTTAGATCATGTTTTTGTAAAGTTCTGTAAAAGTCAATGTTTGAGAATTTTTAAACATGTTTTACGCATAAAAATTTGGGGAAAAAGATTTATGTGTGTTTATTGACATGATAGTCTATGGTTTCTGTTATTTTTCATGTTCTAGGATTTGTAAAAACAGGTCGAACTGAGCTTTGAAGCTCAAAATCTTTAAAAATAGAAAACTAGAGTTTTCTAGTTTTGCCTCGGGCAGCAGGCCCAGCGGATAATCCAAATTCATATGTTTTCATCATTTTGTGTTACAAAATGTTCCAAGGATTTCATATAAATGATTATGGCACACTAATATGAATAGATGATAAATTGGTATGATTATGGATTAGGAATTTCAGCTAAAGTATGGTTGTATTATACGTCGTATGATGACGAAGTACTTGGAGCTTACGTAGTGAGCTTGTTATTGTGAGCTGGAAGTTATCAGTAGGGTAATTCGTAAAGAGGTAGGGATTCTATTACTCATTTTTTGTGAGGTTTTTATGGAATTAAAAATTTGTTGTTTTGTTGCAAGATATATATATATATATATATATATATATAAGTTGAACTGCTATTATATGAGTATCATATATGAGACAATGACATGAACTCGTCCTGTATTATACAGCGACGAATAAATTGATTTAACATATATTGTTGTAAATTGAGAAGCATGGTTAGAAAAACTAAATCTATAAATAATGATTGATTATAGAGGAATGGTGAGACGTGAAAAGGATGGCGGTTACGTCATTGGGCATGAATACCCTAAAAGTTAAAATAGGCGGGAGGTGATGACGCTCCCTTGGATCGAAAATCCCAGAACGTACTGTACAAAAATCGACTTGGTGAGAACTCGAGGCTTGATGTCCCCTCATTGGAATACCCTTGAAATGTTTAGAGGGTGATCAAGCATATCCATTTAGGTTTTATTGAGTTGAGTGATATGATATTCTATTGCATGGTGGATACAGATGAGCATAATTGAATCCTAAATTAATATGTATATATAAATGTATAGAACTTGGTAAAAATGATCATAAGATATCCATCAGAATTGAACATGATAAAATTGATAAATAATGATGAGAACTAACTAACCATGCAGGTTTTAACGTGGTAAGGATAAAAACCTAAAGGTGAGTAATGGTTTTCCCTACTGAGCATGTTGTCGCTTATTCCTTCATATTTTTATCTTTTTAGGACTTACAATGTGTGAGGTGGTGACAAGATATATAGTTGAAGAAGGTATATAGTTGTATTACGATGGAATTGTATCATTTGTTGAGAATGTTCTTCATGGAAATGTAAGCATCATTTGTTACTTTATGTGACTGTATTATTCCCTCATATTTTCATCTTTTTAGGACTTACAATGTGTGAGGTGGTGACAAGATATATAGTTGAAGAAGCTATATAGTTGTATTACGATAGAATTATATCATTTGTTGAGAATGTTCTTCATGGAAATGTAAGCATCGTTTGTTACTTTATGTGACTGTATTAAGATATACTAAGGGTTGGAATGATGATGATGACAGTTTTATATAATTATATTTAAAGGTGCTATATTAAACTGTGGTTTAATTGTTGTTTATATTTTTATTTTGTTTTGAGAGTTTTCATTAAAGTCTCGGGCATATTTGTTGTAAAGTTTTATTTTATTTTCTATTGATTTATTTGTTAAAAACTGTTAACCCCCACTAAGGGGCGTTACAGACTATTAAGGACCTTTGGGGATTTTTAGGATTGATTGGTTACTATGGGAAGTTTGTGGCAAATTATGGGAAGATTAGTAGTCCTCTGACTCAGTTGTTGAAAAAAGAAGTTTTCACTTGGAATAAAGAAGCTGAGCTCACTTTTCAACATCTTAAATAAGCAATGTATTTATTTCTTGTTTTGGCGTTACCAGATTTTTCTAAGCAATTTGTGGTTGAGACCGATGCCTCCGGAGTGGGGGTTGGGGCTGCTTTAATGCAAACAGCCATCTGGTGGCTCATTTTAGCCAAGCTCTCTCTTCATGGGCTCCGCTAAAATCGGCTTATAAGCGTGAGTTGATGGCTATTGCCTTGGCTCTCAAGCAATGGCGACATTACTTACTTGGGCAGCATTTTGTCATTCGCATGGATCAAAAGAGTCTTAAGTTCCTTTTGGAGCAACGAATGGTAAGTTTGGAATATCAACATTGGTTGTCCAAACTGTGGGTATTTGATTTTGAGATATAATATTAACCGAGACTCGAAAATAAAGTTGCTAATGCCTACTCTTAGACTGGTTCTAAGGGCTGAATTGTTATTATTGTTCGTTTCATAGTTGGTTGATGTAGTGGTTTTGACCATGAAGTATTGACAGACTCGTTGTTGCAATAGATTTGGGCAGCTTTGTTGGAAGGTCGTTCCACTCAACTAGGTTTTTTTTTTATAGGACCATCTTTTTTATAAAGGACAGATTGTGTTGTGTAAAACTTCCTCCTTTATTCCCTTGCTTCTTAAGGAGTTTCATTGTGGTAGTGTTGGAGGCCATTCCGAGGTTCTTAAAGCTTATAAAAGGTTGGCGGCTGATGTGTTTTGGAAAGGCATGAAAAAGGACGTATAGCAGTTTGTGTTGGAATGCAGACTTTACGAATGGAATAACCAATAGAATAAGTATGAAACTCTATCTCCAACAGGTTTACTTCAGCCATTACCACTTCTGGCTTGCGTTTGGAATGACTTAACCATGGACTTCATTGACGGCCTACCCATGTCCTATGGATTTTCTTCGATTCTGGTGGTGGTGGACAAATTGAGCAAGTATGCACACTTTGTTCCTCTTAAACACCCTTCACTACTGTGTCTATTGCATGGATTTTTCTTTGAGAAATTGTTCGGCTCCATGGGATTCTTAATTCGATTGTTTCCAATCATGGCCGCATCTTCATAAGTCACTCTTGGTCCGAATCAATGCATCTGCAAGGTACTTATTTGGCCTGTGGCACTACTTACCATTCTCAAACAGATGGCCAAAGTGAAGTCGTTAATAGTTGTCCGCAGACTTATGTGAGGTGCTTGGTGTCTAACAAACCCCGTTTATGGAGTCATTGGATGCCTTGGGCTGAGTATTGGTATAACACCTCCTATCATGTATAAGCTAGCACTACATCTTTTCATGTTCTCTATGGCCGAGATTTTCCTCCTTTGCTTTGCTACTCATTTGGTACTTCTAATATTTCCAAGTGTGAAGAGACAACTATTGGACCGTGATGTCATTCTTGAGGAATTGAATAACCACTTAGCTCGTGCTTAGCAATCCATGAAGTTAATAGCTGATGGCAAAATGCAAGATATTTTTTATTTGGTTGGGGAACATGTTTACTTAAAGCCCCAGTCTTATCGTTTGAAGTCTTTGGCCAAATTTGTTAATGAAAAGTTGTCGCCTCATTTTTTTGGCCCTTTTAAGATTGAGGACGAATAGGAGTTGTTGCTTATCGACTCAATCTCCCTTTTACAGCTGCTAGTCATCCCGTTTTTCACATTTCTCAGTTACAGTAGGCTCTTAGTTTTGCCAGCCTCTGCCTCCTATGCTTTCCGTTGACATAGAGTGGTAGGTGTAATCAGAAGCTGTGCTTGGAATGTGACCTTCTATCAACCAGCGAAGTCCTTTTTCGGATGTTTTGATTAAGTGGAAACAGTTGCCTGCTTTTGAAGCCTTATGGGTATCCTTTTCTTTTATTTAAGAACATTTCCCTGCTTTTTACCTAGAGGACAAGGTGACTCATTTGGGGGGAAGTACTGATAGACCTCCTATTCGACACACTTATGTGAGAAGAAGGAGAAGAAATGAGTCATGGCTGGGTTCATGAGTTAGACATGACGTGTCTGTAAATGATTGGTTGGTTAGGTTTAGATTAGTTTGTGCTAAGTTGTTGTAATCAGTACTAGGCTGTATTGCTTGAAGTAATTAGTTAGTTAGACGAGTCGATTAGTGAAGAATTAATGAAGTTGCTTTTGTGATGCAATACATTATAGTGGGAATTAATGAGTGGTTGGGGGAGGGGGGGATTCTGAGTAAATTCTTGAGTATCAAGTTGGGAGATTTGGTCGAGTCTCAAAGGTCGACTAGGACAATTCTACATTGTATTTTTTCAGTCTCTCTCTCATTTTTTTCTGTTCAACAATAAACCTTCTTCTGAGTTCTTGAGTTTCTTTGTCCTTCTTCAGAATTATTAATGGTGGGTTTTGGGCTCGAAATCATAAAAAGGCAGCAGAACAAAGTTTTAAAATTTTCATAAACTTTCAGGATACTTCTCATTATACTATATACAATACTTGAATAAAATGCAAACTTACGGATTTGACAATAGCTCTGGATGATCAAGCCTTCCAAAACGTTCAGATCTTCTTTGCTATTCTTCTATCTCTAGATCAACTAGTGTGTGGACATTAGTGATATCTCTTGGATAATCTCCTTCCAACTTTTCTTCGCAGAGGTTCCTTAAACTCAAAATGGGAGAGCTCAAAGAACACTAGATGAAGACTAGAGAAAAGTCTAGTGAAAATAGAAGCTCCAAGGTCTATTTTTAAGCACACATAGAGGTTTGAAATTTGAAATGGAATCCTCCTAGGATTCTCTGCAGATCATGCCTACTCCATCTATGGTGGGCTTGATTTTCCTTCTTTTAATGGTGGTTGGACATATGTCATAACCATTTTCATCTGTGTGATTCTGTACCCATCTAATATCTTCCTAAAATCTTATTTTAGCTCAAATTGAGATTCTATTTATTTTAAATTTAAAATAAATCTCTTTCATGATTTTTTCAATTATTTAAATAATCTTATAATTCTAATAATTATCTACAGAATCTATTTTAACTCTTGAAAAAAATTCTTATCTACAACAAGATAACAAATAGGTTACATGAAGATCACGTGATCTATTTATTTCCTAAAATCATGGAGCAGATCCATATAGACTTCTAGAGCTCCAGTGTGTGGCGCGACACATAGTCCTATGGACTGCTATGTAAAATTACAACTTTGCCCCCATTGACAAAAGTTATCCAAGAAAATTTCCATTGATCCATCTGAAAGAATATTATGGAGCTAGCAAAGGTACTAAATAGATATATATAATTTAAGCTCCAATAATTATTTATAATTTAATTATCTTATAATTAAAATAATAATAATTATTAACTTCCATTTGCGTCGCTATCGGAAACCAAGGTTGCACTCTTAAATTATATACAACATAATATGGAACCTTAAACATAAATGTCGTGAACAAGGTCGTCCATTGATATAATCATTTTCCATATGATAATACCCTCTACAATAATATTCATAATTAGAGCTAGGTTTATAGATTTCTGTACAACATGTGATTTCTGTACAACATGTCTAATTACATCTTTGTCTAGGAGTTTCTTAATTCTCTAATTGGCAACCTGTTTATGAACAAATCATAAATGAAGGTTTGGGTAATATTTGATATCCCATATCAAATAGCGAGCACTCTTCACCCATGTTTTCAAATTAACACTTATGGGAATATTATCTCTTCATCCTATCTAGTAGGAGTTGTGGATTACATATTTGTAAATAGTGTTCCTAGCTATCAATGTTAGTATGTCTACAATATAACAAGGTATAGATTATGGATGTTGTAGATCTCATTCATTGGTAATCAAAAGATATAAGAAATAGATATGAATCTACTAATTACCTCAGGATTAAGGTAAGATCTATAAAACGATTAAAGTGATAGAATTATAATGTCTTGCTACAAAATTATGCTATCCTGTCTAGGTTTAATGTGTTCCAAACATACTGATATCTTTATCCAGTAATCATAATATTACTATAATATGGATAAGATCATTCCACCAAGTTGCAAATAAACAGCATCACAATCTCAAGCAAGATAAAGCGTCCAGCTTTATCTACTGATTGTAAACCAAAGTTAAAACTAAGTACACATAAACATATCCTCTATAAAATGAACTTTTCAATACATTATTATGTACTTTAATAAGTATTGGATCCTGCATGATATTTACATATATATATATATACATATATATATACACACACACACACAAAAGAAGATATATATGTAGGAGAATACAAAGAATTTAGTTTATTAATCAAAGAATTTAGTTTATTAATCACGCAATACTTTACATCTTATAATGGCCATGTAAAATTTACACTATGCTATATAAGCTTCAATTCCAACTACTACATTTTTTCCATTTTAGAGTTTTGTTCTTTTCATATTTATTCCTCTAATCTATCAAATATTTACCAAAAAAAATTCATTCAATTATGACTTTTGAGCTTAAATGAAAAAACATTATATAAATAATGAGATTGTTGAATAGTTTTGTAACCTATTACGCTGTTAGCTGACCTTGATGCAATCACATAAAAGTAAAAAGAAGATATCATTTGTCAAAAACTTTTTTAAGGTTTTTAGTTTATATTTTTAATAATTAAAATTTTTAAATTATATCAACTTTTTAAATACAAATTAGTTTTAGATATGATATCATTATCAAAATACTTTTATAGTATATGGGACACAATGTTATAAAGGCCGTAATTAATCTAAAAATAAAAATAAAGGTTGTTTTGCACCCTCTGCACTTCATGGGTTTGGAAAATTGGTTAAAATTTGTTGCATAATTGGTCCAATCAACAATGGCCTTAAAAGGTTGACAGATTTTTATCACGTGCAGGGCATGTTACTTTGAATAGAAGGTGTCCCATGTGTCCATTTGAAGAATTAACAGCAAAAAAAGATAAACAAATAAAGAATATTAGAACATAAATAAGGAAAAGAAAAAAACTTCTCTTGGAGAAACCATTGTGTCGCCATCAGAATCTTCTTTACCAGACCTAGCGACGTCCGTAGCCGATCGTCCTCCGCCTCTAGATCTGTGACGAGCTGAAGGAGCAAATCGACTGTCCGTCGCCGATCATCCTCCACCTCTAGATCCATTGATTCCCTCTCAACGTGGCCTTCAAAATCTCCTTTGCTAGATCTCGTGGCTATCCAACGCCGATGGTTCTGGTGAAAAAAGCTTAATCACCAGAAGCTAAAAAGGGCCGCCTGCTCTTCCTCACCATCACCCCTGCCTTCGTTGGCCTCCTTGCCCCGGCCAACTAGCAAGCCATCCCCCCACAACCTCCATCAGCCCAACCGCATCACGCCCATTGCAGATTGAGAAGCCGGCCCACCCGGTAGGCCCCCTCATCCCCATCGACCCCTAACCCTCGTTGGCCCCCTTCTCCCCGTCACGTCCCCTCCAAATCAAGAGAGAGTCTTTGATTCCAAACTATCATTGAGGGACTGTTGGTATAATTTACTCTTTTATTTACACATGTAAACCTACTATTTCCTATAAATATCATTAAAACTTGCTATTCACTTAAAAAAAGTTTCAAAATATGTAGTTTCAAAATATGTTGTTTTTCTTATTCCTCCGTGTCCCAAAATTAATTATTTTTGCTTCTAAGTTTCTTTAATCCTTTAGTGTTCCAATGCTGATGCATGTTGCTCAAAGCTTGCAAAAGGACCGTCATTTTTTTTTTACTAGTAAACTTTTGAACTTGCAATGGTTTATAACAAACAAAAAATAACCAAACAACGTCAACTTCAATGCTAACTTATCTATTAACTTATAAATTATTATATTTTTATTGATAAATATTTAAAAGATTGTGATATCCATTTATTTCCCTAGCTTATTAATAACAATTCAGAAATAGGTTCAAGAATTAAGATTACAGTCAACTCCTGTAGCTTTACTTTTATAACAGTATTCTAAAATTTTCCAAAAGCAGCCATAGCTTGTAACACCCCGAAGTTGATTAAATAGTATTAGAATGTTAAATGGTGAATTAGTGTGCCATGATGGGTGTTTTAAACTTAATTTGATTATTTTGTGGAAACCTTGTGTTAATTTACTCTTTTAGTGATTTTTAATTATTCTAAATTGTTTTTAATTGTTAATTTAATTTTCAATGAAACAATTTGATTTGAAAACAGTGTGTGGTTGCACACAGCTTTATGCAACTACTTTTCCCTCTTTTCTTCTATTTATTTCACTTTTCCTCTCTCTCTCTCTTCATTTCTCTCGTGACACTCTCTCCTTTCTCTCTCCTCTCTCTTGGTTCACTCTCTCTCTCATCATTTCTCTAAAATTTGTAAACAAAATTTCATTTTCAAGCTTCGAGCTAGGAGATCGAAAGCTCGGGAACAAGATTCAACAACAAAAACAACGTTTTCAAACTTTGATTCGAGGATTGTGCATGGATCCGCGAAGCTAACGTATAGCGGACCGGGATTACGGTGTGGGACACCGGTACGAGTATTGAGATAGGACTTCTACCCCTCTTCTTTAATAGCCCTATTTCCAAAATGATTTAAGCCAAACATGAATTTCTATCAAATGTTTTCAATGATAGATTGAAAAATGATTCTATTTAAATATCTTTACAAGCAGTTGATTGGGAAATGTTCATAATGAACTTCATAATGAATATAAATGATTATATCTGGTAAAGAAGAGATTTTGTGAATCAGAGAGATATATGTGTATATATATATTTTAGGGCATGATGCCATATCAAAGATCGGGTTGTGTAGTGAACAGCCTTGGGGGCAGGTCCTGAAACCCAGCTGGGCCACTACGGTGGTGAATTACATATGGTTTGTCCAGGAAAGAAAAACGGTATTCTTTTTTGTTGATTTATTTGAATTATTTTTGGAAATTTATATTTTATTGAATTTCTCATTTAATTATCTATTTGTTGATGGTTCCAGTTCGTTTCTATATGTTTATCTGATTTTAAGAAATTTCTTTTAAAGTTAAATAATTTCTAAATATAGTCCTACTGAGCCTTTCGTTCACATTTTTATTTGTTTTAAAATCTTAACCCTAGGTGGATATCAGCATAGGATTGGAGAAGAGTCCGCCGACCGGACTTACGATCAGTAGAGGTATTTGGTAGTTAATTTACAATTCAAGGCATGTAAGAATTTAACTTCTCTTTTATTTTGGACTGTGGTTGTATCATAATATTGTCAGTACTACATGTGTGTGCACAATATGTGGGCCAGTGGGACTCATACGCGTTCCACCCCATAATTAATTATTTTAATGTTATTTCTATTTGTTTGATTATTATGATGAATCATTTTATTTCTTTAACTTATTCTATTCAAATGAATTTTAAAATTATCCCTTTTAAGTATAAATTCAAATTTTAAACTCTGTTTTTAACTAAAACTTTATTTAATTAACTTAATTAAACCACTACGTCACCTCCCGTACTCCGGGGCGTGACAGAATAGTATCAGAGCTCAAGGTTATGAACCTTGGGAATTGTACACACATAGGTATGACAATGGAATACCACTGACAGTCCAAATTTTACTTTTAGAAGTGAGAGAATGGCACCTAGACGTCACTCGACAGCGGATGCCGAGTTCGGTAATGATGAGGGCATGATGAGAGCCATGTTTGCTGCATTTTGGCAGATGGCAGTAAGGGTAAGACCTAATGATTCCGAGGCTAGTCGTCGACATACGTTCTTTAAGGAATTTCGACGTGCATCAGTACCGACCTTTGATGGAACTGGGGATCCGCAGGTGGCAGAATATTGGTTAGATTCGATCGAGAAGCACTTGGATACGCTTGGTGTGCCAGCGGAGTATCATGTGAAATTCACAGCTTATAAGCTTGAAGGTGGTGCTAACACCTGGTGGAAACAAGCAAAGCGTCTGGAAAACAACGGCAACATTGATTGGGACAGATTTGAGGAGCTATTCTATGACAGGTATTTTTCGCAGGGATACAGGGACCAGAAGGCGGCAGAATTCTATAGGTTGCAGCAGGGCGACATGTCAGTTCGGGAGTATGAGGCGAAGTTCAATGAATTGTCCAGGTTTGCTCCCTTAGTAGTGGCATCGGAGCATGAAAGATGTATCAAGTTTTAGGAAGGACTAAAGGCTCCTATTCGACGACAGATAGTTGCCCTACGGCTTGGGAGTTTTGGAGAGCTTGTGTCGTCAACAATATCAGTGGAGAATGATTATGCACAGTATTGTGAGAACCGGGCGAAGGCGTCAGCAGGACCACAGAGGAGCGACAGGAGGAGCGTCAACAGTCGACCGACTCCGGGAAAGAGCAAGCAGGGTGGCGTGAACAGCAGTAGCAGCAGTTTGTCCAGCAGCGGTCGCAGCAACCCCTACAGCTTTCACTGTCATTATTGCCAGCAGCCAGGACACATCAAGAGGAATTGCCCTATCAGGAGTGCTCGCTTAGGACTTTAGACCGGAGAAGGAGCTAGCCGTCAGCCTCAGCCTCAGCTTCAGACTCTACCTCAGCCTCAGCAGTATCCTCAGTTTCCATTCCATCAGTTTTCTCCTTAGCAACTGTCATACCCAACGCTAGGACATCAGCAGCAGAGTTTTCAGCGTAACATCCCTCAGTATCGAGCGCCGAGTACAGCTAGTATCCAGTCGCCATCACCGCAGCAGTATCGGCCAGTTAATCCAGGAACTAGCAATGTGGGCAGAGGTAAAGGAAAAGCTCCAGTGCAGATTCATACGATGACGTCAGGGAGTTCAGATGCCCAGACTCATAACGTAGTTGTTGATGGTACGATCATGGTCTCTCTCAGTCTCTAGTATACGTGTTATTTGATACTGGTGCCACTCATTCTCTCATTTCGAGTTCTTTTGTACATGCCTTGGGATTGGAAATAGAAGAGTTTGATGAACCCTTAGTAATAGCTTCACCCTTGGGACGGGTGTGTGTGAATAATATTTGTAAAGCTTGTAAAATAAAGGTTGGGGATGAGATTTTGAAAAGTGATTTGATTGTAATCCCCATGAGAACCTATGATGTAATCTTAGGAATGGATTGGTTATCCAGATACAGTGCAGTAGTGGACTGCCAACTTAGAAAAGTGACCCTAGTGTCTGATAGGGGGACGGTAATCACCTACTAGGGTGGTGGTGATAGGTTAATGAGTGAGCGTCGAGTTAGGACATGTCTCGGGGGGCGAAAGAATGCAGTTTGTCATGCTCTCTTCATAGATTTGGAAGAGGAGCTCAGTGTTTCGAGGGGACGTGCATTGATTCCAGTGGTAGATGAATTTGAGGATGTCTTCCCCGATGAGCTACCAGGATTACCGCCGCATCGAAAAATCGAGTTTGGTATTGAGTTATTTCCGGGAA